>PVKM010005788.1:0-46631 GCA_004027735.1 Carollia perspicillata | reverse complement strand
TTCCTAAGCCTCTCCTCATTTTTTTTGAATTCTTGTTTCTTCATTCGTTTCTTCTTGCTTGTTTCTTTCTTCCTTCTGGTCCACTCCATTGATTTGGGTCCCAGTTTTCTTCCCATCACTATTGGTTCCCTGTGCATTTTCCTTCATTTCACTTAGCATTGCCTTCATTTGTTCATCTAATTTGCGACCAAAACCAACTAATTCTGTGAGCATCCTGATCACCAGTATTTTGAACTGTGCATCTGATAGGTTGGCTATCTCTTGGTCACTTGAAAGTATTGGTTCTGGGGCTCTGAGCTGTTCTGTTTGAATCATGTTTGGTCAGGTGGCACTTGTTAAGTATGGGTGGCGGAGCCTTAGGTGTTTACCAGGGCAGGGTAATCCCTGTCACTTGGGTTGTGATGCTATCTGTGTGGGCAGGGTCAGAGAGGCGCCTGTTCCATGCTTTCTTGGATTTCCGTCCCTTCTGCTGCCTCCCACAAGCACCTAGTTTATCTGTGCGTGAATGTGTGTCTGCAATTGGCCAACCACCCTGCCTGCTCTGCTCGTCTCCTCCCCGCATCTGGGGTCTGAAGGCTCCGCACCACCTACACTCACCTATGCTCCCTGGCACTCCCGGGTCTGCCAGTCACTGCCTTTTCCAGCCGCATTCCCTTTCTGCCGACTGCCAATTCTGCCCCTCTTACCAGTCTGGTTGAATGGTTGTCAGACTTCCGTAGTTCAATTTTCTGTGTTCTGGTTGTGTTATTGTTTATAAATCTTTGTTGACTTTAATCTTGATTGTGCGAGGAGGTACAGCATTTCCACCTATGCTTCCATCTTGGCTGGAAATCTAGACATTATTTTTAATAAGAGGAAGCATTGTGTCTGATAGGTTAAAAATTACTCATCTAGAACTTTCATAACCAGATCCACATGTAGCTGGCATTCTTGTGCAATGACTAATCATTAGGAAATAAATTCCTGCAGGGAGTAAAGTGTACAAATTTTTAAGAGTAACAACTGTCAGGTGATTATCTTCCCAGCTGATACACACCTCTCGTAATTTATAACATCATCTGGATAATGGATATGGACTGACTGCCTATACAAAAATAACTTTTTATATGCTAAAGAAAAGTACCCTAGTACTTACAGGGCTACTTGTGTTCTTATTTTAACTAGGTGAGAGAACCACCATGAATAACTACTTTTTCATACCCAGATGGCTTATCCACAGGCCTGAACCAAATAGGACTGATCAGAGTCATTCTCCAAGATTCTTTTTTCAAAAGGAACTGAGAAAGGAATTAAGTAAGCATGTTCCCAGGAGCAGTAGTATGGTGTGGGCAACAGGGAGGGTGCCATAAAATTCAGTAACTATTGACAGGCATGTTTTCCTGCAGAGAGAGAAAGCCTGTCTGAAGGGAAAGACTGAAAGTAATATACGGACAGGTATCTTCACTCTCTTATTAATTCATTCAATCAGTGATATTTTTCACACTATTATCTACAGACATCATTCTGACTCTTGAGACAAATAAAGTCTCCTTTTCCCCCACAACCCAAAGATGCCCATAACAGAATCCCTGAAACATTGTGAATGTTAATCTATATGGAAAAAAAGAAACTTTCCAGATGTGATCATATTAAAAACCTTGTGATGGGAAGATTATCCTGACTTGTCCGAATGGGTGGATCTAGTATAATCACAGAGGTTCTTATAAGAAAGAGTCAGGAGGTTCAGAAGCAGAAAGATTTGAAGATGTTGATGTCAAAGCTGTTGGCTTCAAAGATGGTAAGAGGACCACAAGAAGAGAATATGAGTATGAGCTTCCTTTGGAAGCTGGAAAAGACAGGGAAACAAATTCACTCCTAAAATCTCCAAAATGAACTCCACTCTGCCAACACCTTCATTGAAGCTCTGTTGCCACTGTAGATTTGTCTGGATTTTGATCTCCAGAACTGTAAAAGAATAAATTTGTGTTGCTTCAAGCCACTAAGTTTGTGATTATTTGTTATAGCACTCATAGGAAACTAATACAAAGTTCCTGACCCAGAATCACTGATGTTCTAGTAGGAGAAACAACCTGAACATTTGTAAAGAAGCAAAACAAAAATATTAGAAGTCCAGTGATTGATAAATAAATCAATGAAATAACAGATGGAAAAAGTAAAGGCCCCTGGTTCCAATTGTTCCCCAGGCCCAGCTAATTCCTTGTAGTTAGTCAACACTGGCCCAGTACCGTTTCACAAATCTCTCTTTTTTTCCTAAGTTTTTTTTTTCCATTTGAGTTTCTATTCCTGTTGAACAAAAGAGCCCTGCCTAATACAATTTGCATTTGGGTCCTACAGGGGCTCAGATGCCTGATGAATCAACCTGGAGGCAGTTTTTCAAGAAAGTCTTAATGTCAACCATAACTAGACTGTTCTTACAGGAAAATGTACTTCTCCAATGCAGAAACATTTTGAGCAGCAACAAGAATTTTCTGTGAGTTCCTTATTAGACAGGCAGTTCCACTAAGGAAAACTGTTATGCCTTGGGCAAGCTACTTAATCAAAATTCTAACTTATTCATTCTTTCTGGTTCATTTCTGGTATTCATTGAACATCTACTATGCACTAAGGCCTGGGATGACAACAATGAATGAGTCCAAATTCCTGCCAAGACTTAGTGAGAGAGATTCCACTTGAAGAAACAATTATAATATAATGTGATAGTAGCACTAGTCATCAGTGTTTATGACCACATTATATGTGTTAGCCAATGTTCTAAGCAATTTAAATGCTTTCTGTGTTGTAATGGTCACAAATATTTAGTAGGGAGTATCATTATACCTATTTTATGAATGAGGAAACTGAGGCAGAGTTAATATGCCCAGCTAGCAAATGATGATGTCAGGCTTTGCATCTAGGCTCCAGGACCTGGATTAATTACTGCAGTCTGCTGTCTTTGGGGAAAAAGAGTAGAGAGCCACAGATGCAGTTTGGGAAGCAAAAGTGCTTGAAGAGAAGACAACTGGTTTGAATTTTTCTGGATGATTAAGAATTAATCAAGTGGGTTGAGCCTGGAGTTTCAGGCAGAGAAAAGCTGTAGGGAGTGACTCAGAGACTGAGCTGAAAAGGATTTTACTGTTAAGCAATAGAGTTGGAGGAGTAGGCGGGACCATGCGTGTGAAGAGTTTTATATTTCAGGTGAAGGGGTGCCGCTTTTGGCCCTCACCCTAATACCTTTGTTCATGGCTCCTGTAATGTACCTCACTGTTGCCAATCAGTTTTTCAGCACCTTAGTTTTAGCAGGTGTCTGATTATCCTCCCAACCACAATGAATTTCTTTCTCTGCCTGGCTGATTGCCTGCTGTGGTAGCACTATTTCTTTTGCCACAAGTTACGAAAATACAACTGGGAAGAGCAAGGCTAGATCCAAGATATCAAACAGTATTGTCATGGGCCTCATTTTCCATCTTTCATCTCGGCTTCATTCCAATGCTTTCTTTTCAAGTCCTGATAAGGGTCATTTCCATAGGCTTCCTTGTTTCCTTGCTTGCTCTGGCCATTCATTCATCCATGCAGACCTTTAGTGAACATCTACTATGATATGGATGCTGGATTATTTGAGGACACAGAGATAAAGAAAATGCAACCCTTGCTCTCAAGTAGCTAAAGAGAAAGAGAGGAACATAAAGATTATTCATAAATAGCATGATGTGAGGGACTGCAGGAACAGGGAAGGGACTCATTGATTTCAGGAATGAAAAGATATTGAGGAGGGGTTTAGTACTAGTTTACGTGCTACTGCCTTTTAGCTTCAAACCTACTTTTTTATACACTGTAATGTGATACTGAGTCTGGGCAAACCACATTTCTGCTTTGCCAAGTAGCTGCTGGTTAGACCCTGCAAATGGAGGTTCCCTAGGGAGCCTGCAAAGCTGGAGAAGAAAGAAGCGACTTGCTCCTGACTGTTAGGTTAGTACTGGCTTCCTCTCTGCTTTCTGTTTCTACCTGTGCCATTCCAGCCCAGCTCCTCTGCTCTATTTATTCCAGTAGTAGCAATTGATTCCAGTTATCAGTTTCTCCAAAAATCGCACAGCCAGACTCACTATAAAAGTGAGGGGAGGACTTGTATCTCTACACCCTCATACAAGTCCCCTCCTCAGATAAGATTCCCCTCCACAATTTTGAGCTCAGAGACCAGTACCAGCCAAAGAGTGCCTGCAGGCAGAGGTCAGCCCCAGCTTGTCAGGACTCTACCTCCAATCCTTTAAATTTTAATAATTCCTACCTTTTCCCTTTGTTCCTTCAGCCCTATGGGTGGTAGCTGCACTCCTGTGATATCTCAGTGTTCTTTTTACCTTTTGAGTTCAATACCTACTTAATAATTCTTTGTATTAAATCTTCTCTGTTAAGATAACTGGTATGATTTCTGTCTCCTGACCAGACCCTACTGATACAGCTTCCAAAGAAGTTTTGCTTACCACAGTTCTAAAGGATAAGGAGATACTCCAACAAGGAAAAGAGTTCAAGCTAATGCTTGAAAGAGGGAAGACAGAAAGAACACTAGGACTTTTGTTTGGGAGCAAAGGCTTTTATTTCAATTTGACCATACTGCCTTCCAACAGTAAGGGCTTCCCAGTCTTCTTATGCATGACACATGAAAAAATGATATTTATATAACATACTGGGTTAAGTGGAGAAAGCTGTTTTTATCCAGAGGTGACTGGCCTGAGGGCTGTAGTGCCCCAGGTCCCACATCCATTCCCTCAGGGATTATTATCCCAGCACCCTAGATGGGAAATCCTATGTCAGACAATTTCATCTTGGGGCAGAAGAGCTACCGTAAAAGACTTGGGTATGTGTGTAACTTCAAGGATAGGACTTAGTAACATAGGCTGTAGAGCCTGGAAGAGACCTTAGAGATGGTACTAGCCATTGTCTTCCTTTTGCCCAAGAAGAACTGTAGGTATGTAGATTTGCACGAGGAAAGTGAACTACGGGCAAAGTCTTACCACCCTCAGTTTGTGGTACTTTGTTATAGCAACCCTAGGAAACTATAATACAGCTATAATTGAAGGAGCAAAACAAACTAACAAAAATGGAAATAGCGAGCATTGGTGTGGGTGTGGAAAAATTGGAAGCCTTGTGTATTGCTGGTGGGAATGTAGAATGATTCATCTGCTATAGTGTGGCGGTTACTCAATAGGTGAATCAGAATTACCGTATGATCAGAAATCCCACCAGCAATTCCATGTCTAGTGATATGCCTCCCAAAATTAAAAATAGTTAATTAAACAAAAATCTGTACATGAATGTTCACAGCCATACTGTTCACAATTGTCAAAAGTAGAAACAACCCAAACTCCAGTCAGTTGATGAATGATATATACAAATAAAACATAGGATCTACATACAATGGGATATATTTGGCTATACAAATAGTAAAGTAATCATACATGCAACAACATGAATGAACCCTGAAAATGCCAAAAAAAGATGCAAAACTTCACATGTTATGTGATTGCATTATATGAAATATCCAGAATATCTATAAAGACAGAAAGTAGGTTTAAAGCTTCCAGGTGCTGAGAGGAGAGGGAAAGGTAAAAAAACTTCCTAAAACGTATGGAGTTTCTTTTGTGGGTGATAAAAATGTTTTGAATTGAGATAAAGGTGTTAATTGTACAAAATTGTGAACATATTAAAGGCTATTGAATTGTACATTTTAAATGATTAGTTTCCTGTTATATGAGCTTTACCTCAATGTGAAAAGGGAAAACAAAAAAAAATAATGGCCTAGGTTTGGCCAAAGGGAAAGGATACAGTTACATATTGACTTTAGAAAGATAACAGGAAGAGACTGGAGAAAGAGGCAAGAGTAAAGAAATAACAACAGAGACACTACTCCTATGACCTAGGTAAGAAATAAAGGTCTTAGAATAAAGCTATGGCAGTGAAAACATAGAGAAACAAACTGATTTACAAGGTACTTAGGAGAGAGAACCATTGGGGTAAGCAGATAGAGAATGGCAACTAAGATCTGGGGTTCAGATCAATGTGTATTTGATTCTCACCTCTATCACTTACCAGCTCTATAGACCTAAGCCTCCATTTCCTTATGTGAAAAACCAATTATGATAATTGTTATATCTTCCTGCAAATTCCAAGGTATCATAGAAAAGAAGTCAAGGACCTCCACTGGAGAGATCAAGGCTATGTCTCAAAGGAGCACATTTGGACCGAGGTTCTCAAAGATGACCCAACTCAATAACATCTAGTTTTCTGGCATCCAACACAAAAAGCACCTCCAGAATTGTCTGCAGTGTTTCACACTCTCAGTTCTGCACTCCTGAGGATGCCAAGTTGTCTAACATTTATCCACTAGAGGGTAAATCAATTTGCAACTGACTCAGAAACTATAGGCAAGAAGGAAATTAGCAGGAATGACCTGAGTCAGTTAACTCTACTAAAAGAAGGAACCATGTAAAATTTACAGGCAAATGTTTGAAGATTCTAGCCACTCTATCCTAAAATAGCTGTCAAGTCCATTGACAATAAAGCTGGTAAGACATTGCTCCTTGTCTTTTTACTCTATCACTTGATTTTGCTTTTCTGTTTGTTTATACTTTATTCAAGAGGTGAAAGGGTAGGGGCTGCATCTAGGGATAGACTGAATTTGTGGTGTCTAAAGCGTACCCCTCTGGAGACATGCAGTCGAATCTGGGTATTCATGGGTTGACTTGTATTTGTGCAAGGCAAGGGATTTTATGAGATAATTCAGATAGAACCTACAACAACATGTAAGATGCAGGTAGAAGGAAATCAGTGAAGGCAATTAGAAGAGGGTTATGATGTCTACCTGGATGAGTAAAGAAGAGTGACTAAAGGGAAGCAGTATCATGAAAACCAAGAGAAATGAGAAAGCTAAGACTGGGCAGCCCTGGCATGTCTGCATTCTCCTACACCCCATGCCTGGCATCCTGAACCTTACTAATGAAAGTGGTGAAAGCAAATTATAGGTATTAGAAGGCAGAAATGAAATCAGAATTGCATGGAAGGTATGTTACGGTGGGAAACAGGAAAATGAAATTAATCTAGAGGGAAATACAATTCCATGGCTGCTGGCCACTCCAGCTAAACCAGTAAGCATGATTTCTTGTAATTCTATAGTAGCTGAACAAAGTTTAAACTGCGTTCTCATAAAAAGTCATTTGCCTTTTTAAAGGTAAGAACATAAAAGCAAAACATCCTCTTAGTCTCCCCCTTTGCAGCCCTTGGCTTCTAGTCCTATTTTTTTCAGTGAAGAAGCCTGGGAAATTGGATTTTGAGTGTTGAGGACACAGTTCAAAAGTTTCCAAACCTGGCGTGCCCACTTTGCTGGGGAAGAATAATGGGGTCGGCTTGCCCTGACTGCTTGAGAAGTCTCACTCTATTGAATTGAATCAACTTTAGACAACTGGATTTGAACTGTGACTTGAGAACAGAATGTTGTGAATCAAGTTGCTGTGTGAACTTTTCAGCCTCCACTGCTGACACATTTCCATGGAAGCCCTTTAAGCTGAAGGGCTCAGACCCCAACTGCCTTCTTCCCAATGAGAATGCATTTTAATGATGGTTCAGGCCCATGGGTTTGCATTTCTGCACAGTAGCACAGCCTCAGTTTTAAGGGTGCCCTGGCTGACAATCACTTTTAAATATAAAACGTAAAGATAAGAGTAAAAGAAGGAAGAAAATAACCAGTGTGCAAATGCATTCTTTAGGAATTGGGTGCAATCAATTCTACACATTTCAGTGGTAGGGCTTTAGGCCATCTATGCTGGCAGTCTGGAGTCTTACATAAATGGAGAAATTGGTTTTGAGATGTTCTGTAAGCCATATTCAGAGTGTATTGGGTTTTTGTTATAGTTACTGTTCATTTGTTTGTTTTGTTCTTTTAATAATAAAGCAAAAAAAAAAAAATCTGGATTTCCCCCACTCATGTATTTTCAAGAAACACCTGCAGGAAAATTGATTTATAAGTTCTTTAGGGGTTAAAATAAAACAAGCCAAAAGTCTTAGAGACGATACTGGCTACAGTCCCTTTGGAGGTTATTTATTTAGAAATTAGCTAACCAGGAGTGGGAAGAAAGGTCAGTTGAACACAGAGGAGAGAACACAACTGAACTTGGAATTAGAAAATGTTCTTAGGAACTTGTGAATGAAATTGTTCTGTCTTTTACTAATTTTTTACTTATGTAAAATGAGTTCAAGGCTACATAGCACTTTTTCAAATGATTTTATTTGACTCTCCAATCTAATTTCCCAGCACTTTCCCATTATAGCACTTCTTTGTAATGATTTATTTACATCTGCCTTAAAAGCTCCTGAGGATAGAGAGTAGGCTTGTTGTGACCCCACTGTATCAGTGCTATATCTTCTAGGCTGAGCATAAGTGTTAGCTCTGTATATATATACATTCAGTATCTGTGGCCTTGGGCAAGTCAACTTCCTTCACAAATCCCAAGTATGTAAAGTGGGTATAATGCCATTAGCCTACAGATGGCTATGAGGACAGCATATGACAGTGTCATACACATTTACATTGCACTTATTTAAAAAGACTTTATCATGTGCCTCTATGTTATTATTTCATTTTTCCTGATTTACTAAAGAAACACTGCTTATTATGTAGAAAACATAGGAAATAGCAAAGAGAAAAATAAAACTCATGATATTTCTTCCTGATTCAGAGATATTCACTGATTTTTTTAAGCTCCTAAATTTGTGATAGTTTATTACAACAACAGCAGGAAACTAATACTGACCTCTGCAATTGACCATAGTTTTCTCTTTGAGTTATGAAAATTATGGAAAAGATGGCTAAGAAGTGAAGAAAATGTAATTTACATAATTTCACAAAGGATTGGTTACTGCTTCAGTGTAAATGGAAAAAGGTCAAGTTGTTATTTCTTCAATAGAAGTATTCCATTTCTGGGGTAGCATTCAGTGGGGGGCATGAAGGTAGGCAGCAGTGACAGGATTTCTCCCTCCTAGGCACTGCTTCTTAGTCCAGCTTTCCCTGCCCTCACCCTCACCTTATCTTTATCAGAGTGCTGGGCTCAGTAGACATATTAAACAATTAATAACCCTTTGATGTTTCTCTCTCTCTTTTAAAAGGTTTTTTTTTTCCTAGAAAAGAGAGAGAGAGAGAGAGAGACTGAGCTGGTGAAAGAGAAAAAGGGAAGAGACTTTTCAGCAATATTTTGCAGTTCAAGCTGCCAGGAACCATTACAGGGAAGTAAAAAGATTCTGTCTTGGCTAGAATATGTCACCTCTCTTTGAAAGACTGTTGCAAGATAAGTGGCTTTTTACCTCTGATTTCTTTCATAGTTGGAGACTCTCACTTAGCCTAAGCTAGGAGCATGGGTTGCAAGCCCTGTGCAAAATAAAGGAGAGGAAGAGACAGCTTTGGGAAAGAAGAGATAGAAGGAGGCCTTGGGGTTCATCTTGTCCACCTTTAGAAACTTGACAGAAGCAAGGACATTGACATAATTATATAGGGAGAAGCTTAGGAAGAGTTTTCTCTTGATTGTCTTTTTCTGATTGTTTTTTTCTGTTTGTTTTTAGTCTTATAGTGGAGCTTGAGGAAGATCAAAGAATGACATTCCTGTCTGGGAGAAAGAAGCAGGTTTACGGTAAGGATGCTGACAATGTCTGGCTGGGCTTTTAAGAGTTCTGAACTCTGGCATGAAATTGAACATCAATAGAGTTTAAACAAATATAGCCCTGTGTGCTAAAGAAATAACTAAACTTCTTGAACAGGAAAAATATATCTTTTATCTACAAGAAGTCAAATCAATTACAGGATGACCAAATAGTTTCCAATTCCAAGCATCTTATGGTTGATTCAAAGGCAAGAGTTACAACCAGTGAGAGGGATTTTGATCATCGTATTCATTGTATTGTAAGTGCTCACCATTTCCTCGATGTTTTCAGGTAAAACATAAAAAAAGGAAAAAGGACTCATGGACACAGAAAACAGTGTGGTGATTGTTGGGGGGAGGTGGGTATAAGTGAACTAAACGGTAATGGGAAAAAAATACAATACAAAAAGAGAAGAAAAAAAAGCTCTCAACATCCACATGCCTCCAAACTCGGCTACTAGGATCCTGTGACAACAAAATAAAAAAGAAATCAATTTACTGGGGAAAAAATTCAATGAGAGGTCATCTTACAGATTGTTTGTACAAGTTTGCAACTCTTTCTGAGTCATTTCTACCTATTCTATGCCCCATCTAACACAATCCTAACCACATAGAGTCGAGAAAGAAGAAAAAAACATTTTTAGGAAAGGTAAATAAAACTGAATTCTGACTCTTTTCTCTATGTTTACAAACAAAATTTAATGGAATAACTCTGAAGATTGAATTGGCTTTGTCAAGGAACTCATGAATCAAGCAGCAGACCATCTAGCAACGCTCCAGAGGGGTGTGCAAAATGGAGGTTTTGATAAGGAAGAAGGGTGGGGCAAGAAAGCTATAAACAAAAGAAAAGAAAGGACTTTTTTTTTTTTTAGACCAGGACCTCTTGGGGAAGAAGGGAATGGCAAGGGTTTTATCATGCAGATTGCCTCTTCTTTCTATGGGGTAAAGAGTGAGATAGTAGAGAGGGCACCAAAAAAACATTAGCTCATTGGTGTTGATCAGAAACTAGTTGACTAATATTTCTGGGAGATGTTAAAGTAGCAGTTAGATCAGGTATTAAATCTATATTTGGTATCATGGGCTTTTAGCATGAGTGACATTATTTTAGGCCCTTGGTTTTTCTCTTTAACATCTGAAAGGACTCATCTATGGAAATTCTATCACTATCTCCCTTAATAATTATAAGAAAATATAACACATAAAAAAAGAGCCTCTATTCCCAATTACAGCTGCCCGATGAAGGTGAACCATACTCAACCTTTTTTCACTTGTACCCTTTCTCACTATAGTCTAGAACTACGTTGGAGCCTGAAGGTATTTTTTTTAGCCATTCTAATTCAATTAGTAGGCAATAAAAAGAAAAAAAGAAACCCATTTTGCAAATATGTGACGGTTCAAAGTCAGAAATTGAGGTCAGGAGGTGGAGGATGGGAAGCATAAAAATTTGGAGTTTTTTTTCTTGTCAGAGTTTATCTCATGTTTTATTGTAATATTAATGTTCTGAATATTACTGATTTTCAAATTCAGCAAACTATATGTTCAGTCTTATTCTCTATATTCCAGGTCTACTGAGTAATACATTTTCTTAAAGGGCACCCCTGCTTTTTTGCTTCCAGATCCAGACCAGGAATTGGCAAACATTTTTTATAAATAGTCAAATATGCAGTAAGTATTTAGTATTGTAGACTCTTCTGGCCACATGACCTCTATCACAACGACCCAGCTCTGCAGCTTGCTGTGCAAAAGCAGCATGGTTGACAGGTGTACCAATGGGTGGGGCTGTGTCCCAGTCAGACTGCATTTGTGGACATGGACGGTCAGTAGAATGTTGACGTGTGATGAAATGTTATTTTCATTTAATTTTATCAATTATCCTTGAGTCACGGGTACCAAATCTAGAGCGGGTGGAGTTTGCTCACCTTTGCTATATATTCCTGCTACTCTTACACCAGCAGCACCAGTACCTGGGAGAGTTGTACAGGATCATAATCTGCATTTAAATAAGGACCCCCAGGTGATGCCCAGATGTACTGCTCCAGACCAGTGCTTCCCAACTCAACTCCTTCAGAGTCCTCAGGAACCCCAAAATACAGATGCCCGGAGCCCTCCCCTGAAAGTTCTGATTCATACTATTTAGAGGGGGGACTGGGGCCAGGAATGTGTTTTATAGGTTCCTCAGTTGATCCCCATAAATATCTAAAATTCAGGATCACTTTTGACAGAGCTCCCTGAAAAAGCCCGTACAGTTGCTTTATTTCTTCTATAACCTGCAGAGACTCAGGAAAATGAAGGTTTTTAAACATACATGTTGTTTTATAAAACAGTAAAAAACAGGAGCAATGTCCTTCATTTGAACTTTCTGGCCACACTACAGGTGAGTGCCTGCTCTCCCTAACTGAAAGAGGTGCCTGGGGTGGGGGTGGGGGAACAGTGTGGCTGCCAGTACAGTTCCATTCCGTAATCCTTCCCAACAATTCTAGACACCCCTGCCCCTCCCCAGCCCACCGTCTTCCATCACTACTCACAGGAAATGCAGAAAGAATTACCTAGAGACTTGGTAAAAATGGCTCAGCATCCCTGGACTCCAAATAAATGTAACTAGAACCCCACAGAGGACAAAATAAATTGTAGGAAAAATAAAGAGAGAATGAGAAAGGGAGGGGGGCTAGAGAGAGATGGCTCACCCTTGCTTTAAAAAGCACGTCATGATGAACTACATCTGATTTTCATAAGCACTGATAGCAGGTGTAACGCATTCTGTGAACAATCGCCTCTGGCCGATGGACTGGAATATGGCGCATTATCAAGAATAAATGAGACAAAATATTCCAATTACAGACTCGACTCGTTCTACTTCTCTCCATCTCACGCCAAGTGTTTGTCTCAATCATTCAAGCTACAAATTACCCCCCTGCTAGAGAAGGGCTGCCGAGTGAGCAAACAACCGTGGCTTCTGCTTAGAAAAAGAAATGGTTGATTTTTATTTCCGTTGGAGGGCTTTTGTCTAGGGAAGCAAGGTGACTGGAGCAGCTTGTCTTTCGCCATGGGGATGCACTGCCTTGGGTGAAGGCAGCCCAGACTTGGCCAGTGACGGGGGGTCAGAGAACATTGACATGAACATGTTACTCCCAAAAGAAAAAGCTTTCTCAAGACCAACATGGAAAAAGCAGCATTAATTAATTTATTGGAGATCAAAAGTACCCATGACCTAATTAGCAAAGTAACTAAATTAATTATGGTATATCAATAAGAGTCATGGCAACCAAAATAAAGTCATCGTTTTAAAGAATATTGAATAATATGAAGAAGATGGTCACAGTAAAATAAAACTAATAGCACTATTATTAAACAATACATCTACCAGTGATTGAATCCTAACCATATACCAGACACTGTTAAACACTGGATATATATTACAGCATTTAACTCAACCTACAAGGTAGGCACAATTTTTGGAATTTTCAGAGTTAAATGACCAAGGTCGAACAGCCAGGAGGTATTGATGCTGGAATCAAATTCAGGCTTGTATTATTTCAGAATTGGGGCTTTCCCTCCCTATATTATAGGCCCAATTTCACTTTCAGTGAATTCAAAAGAAATAGAAAGAGATGGGAACATTGGTTGTTTCTGGGTGGTAGTGTAACAGGTTACAGCCAAGAGGGGGGCCCCAAAGAGGGATCAAGGACCCCCTCCATGCTGCACACCCCTCCCCCTGGCAGAGCATAACTGGGAGGCAACACCCCCTGGTTACAGCACCTACATGAGAGCTGAGAGATGATTGGCTCCACACCATGGGGCCATACCTGCCCAGACTCATGATGGCAGCCTAGTAAAGCTAGAAGGATGTGGGAGTCCTGGCAGGTGTAACTGATTGTAGGAGGAGTCAGAAATGGGGGTACAGAGGAAGATTGTAGGGGATTTAAACCCAGACACAGTAGCCATTGCAGGGGAAACCTGGTTTTGCCAGAGTGAGGACCCCCTCACTGCTCTGGTGGTAGAAAAGGACCACTTGGTTGTGGCAGTGCGAGCAGAGTACCATGAGGCTTGGCAAGAGTGCAGACCCCTGTAGCTCTGGTGGAGGAAAGAAGAGGCTTTGCCTGGACGGCGACACAGCTGACGGTGCTAGCGGCCTGGGAACACGGATGCGTGCTGCTTTTCCGGACTTGCGGTAGCTCAGATAAGGGCAGGGGGAGAAGGAAGCACTGTGGGCATAAGTAATTACCCTAAAGGATTTTGATAGTTTAATGGGGACATTGGGTCACTTATTTAAGTCTGTATAGCCTTAAATAAACATTTCCTTTCCTTTTCACAAATCTCTGGCATTGAGAGATATCTTTCCAATTGACGGTGGACAGACGAGCCCAGTAGGTGGTCTGGATGGTATTAGTATACCATCCTCTCGAGTCCAGGCCCCTGTGTGTGTATATGACTGTTCTGTAACAGTTTTTGGTGTCCCTGGGTGGGCCAAATATTGCTCCCCCTTGGACCTCTGGTCTGTAATAGTAGGATCAAAGATGATTTTTTGTTTTGTTCCTCTGGTGTTTTCAAATTTCTTACATTTTTTTCTACATACATATTCTACAATAAACATACATTTTTAATAATCTGAAAGATGTTATACAGAACCAGAAAAAAATAAGCTTGGTTTAAAATGTTGTTTAATTTCTGTCATTTTATACTTTTAATATCTGATTACAAAGTGGAGATTTATGATTTTGGTTATGTCAGTTTGATAATTGGAAAAATAATTGATAAACTTTAAAATATGTATAAATAATTCTTCTGGCTATAAGTGTTGTCACTTTCATACATTAAATAAATGGGCCATATTTAGGATGATGCTTCAGTCAAATGGGGAGATTTGGGGACCCACTAACTCCGGGACACACACAGAACATGCTAATTCAGTTCATAGTTGTTTAGGGAGGTTTAGCCTGGGTGATGGTGGGGAAGAAAGGAACTTTCCTCTACCCTCCAAGGTTCTTCTGGCTGGTCTAATAATTAAATTGACATGAGTCAGATTAGCAAGAGAAATAACCACATTTAATTATATACATACGTATGGGAACCCCACATACCTGAGAGGTTCAGAGGCTGAAAGTTAAATAAGGTATACGTGATATTATGAGCTAAGGATGAAGTAAGGTTCTTTGAGACTTCAGGAGAACAGATGTTCAGTAATTAGTAATTTGCCCTGCCCTGCACATAGGTCAAAAAGGTTATCTCTGATAACTTCTTACTATGAGGCAAGGCCTCTAATTTAAATTCTCCTAAGTAGTCAAGGAGTGTGAGGGCAGAGGTTTGTCTTGAGCCTGCAGGGTCTTGGTTGCCCTTAGCTCTTCATGGTACAGAGGCACATCTTGGGGTGATTTGTTCTGAACCCCTACAATTACTTAAGGATACTATGGCAAAGGGGTTAAGATGCAGGTTCTAAAACCAGGATACCTTCGTTCACATACCTGTTGGTTGACTTTGAGCATTTGCTTTAAAATTTCTGAGCCAAGCCTTGGCTGGTGTAGCTCAGTGGATTGAGCGCAGGCCTGCAAACCAAAGGATCTCGGTTTGATTCTCAGTCAGGGCACATGCCTGGGTTGCAGGCCAGTTCCCAGCAGGGGACACACGAGAGGCAACCATACATTGATATTTCTCTCCCTCTCTCCTTCCCTTACCCTCTGAAGATAAATAAAAAAAATCTTAAAAAAATTTCTGAGCCATAGATGAAGAGGAAAATTAGCATCTTCCTAATATGATTGTTTTCAAGCTTAAACACTTTTATACAGTGTAGACTGTATAAAAAAAGAAGGTGTTACATAGAAGGTGTTACATAAAAAATGGTGATGATGACAGTTATCTTTATCACCACCCTTATATCCCTGCTGCAAAGTGAAGGGGACCATTTTCTCTGTACTCCAATGCCAAGGCTGGCCTCAGGAGCAGCCAGCACTTCCTTTTCTTCTTCTATCGAGAGTGGGTATCCACTTGCTCTGAGCAGGTCCTGTGGAGGCACAAGAGGCAGTAGATGAAGACAGCAAGAGAACCCACAGTGGAGCTATTATCATTTCTTTCCTGGAATTCCTGAGGCCCTCTGGCTCTTGGAATAAAAGTATCTCCTCTCTTTTCTGCCATCAACAAGCTCAGTATTTGTGAGGACTGGGCCAGGGAACCTTTTCTCTCCAATTCACTCATCGATATGTACCCAAGAAAAATAAAAACACGCATCTATGTAAAAACTAATAACGTAAATTTTTGTATCAACAGTATTCAAAAATAGTTTAAAAAAAAGGAAACAAAACCAAATGTTCATCAACAGATGAATGTATAAATAAAAAGTACTATGTCCATGCAATGGAATATTTACTCAGCCTTGAAAAAGAATGAAAATATTGATACATGTTACAATATAGATGCTCCTTGAAAACATTAGGCTAAATGATATGAGCCTGTTTCAAAAGGCCACACACTATGACTCCATATGCAATATCCAGAATAAGCAAATTTATAGAGACAGGAAGTAGATTAGTAGATTCTAGGGCCTGGAGGTAGAGGGAAAAGGGAGTGAGTGCTACCACTGGGTTAAATGTGGTCACACTGTATAGATGCATTACACAGATGATGTTATATAAGAGATGGTTACATATTTGGAAGGAAAGGGTGATAAAAATGTTCTAAAATTAATAGTGATGACATTTGCACAACTCAGTGACTAAATAAAAAAGCATTTAAATGTATACTTGAAATAGATCAATTATAGAGTATGTCAATTATATGTTAATAAAGCTATTATTAAAAAAAAAAGAAGCCAAAGGCGAAGTTCATAGAACCTTAAGGAGAATTTTTAAAAGCAGTTAAATCTCAGTTTCCTGTGTGAGAGTCATCCCTTTTATCAATAAATCAGACTCTAGCTAAGTATTTAATGTTGCATTATTTTTGAAGGAACTGGAAAGGGAGCCAGAGAAGCATTCCAGGATAGAGATGTGACAAGAGTGAAGATGTTGACGCTCAGAGCTTTCAGGTCGTTCAGAGATGTGGACACAAAGTGAGCAGCAACCTGACTGTGGCAGAGAGTTTGGAAAAGAGTGAGAACAAGGGTGTGGGCCTCAGAGAACCTCGACTGCCCGGTGAGGAGGTTTGTATTTTACCATGGTGGAAACAGGAACAATGGGGGTTTGGAGGACAGGATGGTGTTTCATAAATACAAAAAAGCAGCAGTAGGAAGAATGTATGGCAAGGAAATCTATACATTTCTTCCTGACTTCAGAAATTGTTTAAAGTCACTTCTAAGGATTGGTAAAGCCCATAAACTATCAAGAATTAAGAATTTTATATATATATATATTCACAGTATATATACATACTCATGATGTGTGTACATATATATTCACAATATATATACATACTCACAATGTGTATATATATATGTGTGTATATATATTTGTTTACACAGTAAAAAGAGAGAGAGAGAGGTTTCTGGTCCCCTTCGGTCTGCTTTGATCAAGAAACAATAAGAAAAATAATAATAAATCATAGTAGGCAGCATGAACTGGACATGTTGCAGTGACAAATCAGAATTCCAGTAGTCTAAAAACAAAGATGTATTTTCCATTCATACTTTATGTACCATGTGGTCTGGGGTGAGGATGGGGGCAACTTCTCTATATATAATCCTTCAGAAACCAGACTCATGGGGATTCTACTATCTTGTGATGCTATCATATCAGCACGACTCCCAGAATTGCCACAGCAGGAGAAGACAAGAGCTTTAAGAACTAGCATCCACTCCTACCTGCCTAACCTGCCTTTGCCTGGAAATGACCCACATGACTTCTGCTGGCAGTCCATTAGCCAGAATGAGTCACACGGCCCCAACCTACCTGCAAGGGAAGCTGGAAATACAGAGGATCACAGGGGATATGTGGTTGCGTTGCTGTCTCTGCCAATACTACACTACTGCTAATGAGATAATTAAACTTTATTGAATAGTTACTATGTGCCAGGCACTGTGCTTTACACATGCTATTTAATTTAATCTTCCCAGAAGACTCTGAAAGCTAAGCCACTATTCTTATACAGCTCATAACTAAAGTTAAATAATGTGTCCTGCTAGGAAATGACTGAGCAGATGTTGGTGCCACAGTGCTTAGCCTCCAGGCCAACACTCTTTATGCCCCACAACCCTATGTATACCTCCTTGCAGACTAATTTCCTGATGAGTCAAAAATTAGCTCCAAACCTTGTGTAAGAGCTGAGGCCCCATCCTCTGCATCTCACCACCCTCTCTTGGATAGGAAGGAATCAGACTGCCTCAGTGTGTTGATTGTTCTCTTTCACCTGGGCATCTAGGTTTTCTTCAAGAAATTACTTGGCTGGTTTATGTTTTCATTTGAGTAACATGCATTATTCAGTAGCAGAGTTTCAAAAACATTGAAATGACCCTTGTAAACATGGTTAGAACATTTTCTTTTCAAAAGGCCCTGCTTCTCTTTGTAGCAGTGGGATTTCAACATGCAGAAGTAGCTTGCTCTTTCTTTTTTCCTTTGGTGCCCAATAAATCTTAATTTTGTTTGGCATGTAGTAAATATTTAGTTTTACTTTCCCAGTGCTAAAAGACATTTATACAAGCTTTTGGGTTATTTGGAAAGTGTCTTGGTAATTGGTTGTGTTTTCATAGAGATCAAGAGGGCTTCACATTTCCTCAATTAAGTTTTTGTTTTTGTTTTTCAGTGAATATTTTTAAGTGATCAAAGGTGGAATGTTTTTTTACTTGAATGTTTTGGGTGTCTAGAATAAAGCAAAAACTAATCTACAGTAAAGAGAGACTGTCTGGATGTTAATTTTCTTAAAAAGCCCTTGCTCCCCCCTTCTATTTACTGTTCAAACTAAAAATAACAACATCCACTTGTTAAACAATTACAGGAAGTAGTTGTGGTGTGCAGAGTGAGAACCTAAGTTATCCATCCTTTTTTTCAAAGACAGCTTTGGATGTGGGATAGTGGATGGATTGGAACAAGAGACATGTCCCTTCTGTTTGTTTCAAATACTCGTAGAAAAAGCTTCAGCTGAATACCAACAAGACTCAAGCTGATATAATAAAGAAAGTTTCTAGAAGAGGGTAGGAGCCAGAGGAATTGTTGGATTATTTTTAATGCAAAAGTGTCAATATTATCTCAGCAAACTTTCATACATGTGAACATAATAAGCATCAAAGTAGTGACAGATCTTAGAAGATACAGGTTGTTGAGTCCAATATATGTGAGTTTAAACCTTGGCTCTCCTACTAATTTCCTGTGTGACTTTGAACATGCCAGTTAATCATTCTGTACCTCAGCTGTCTCCTCCAAACAATAAAGAGTTGGTGAAAACTCAAGTTCCTCTTCTTCCTTCCTTCTGTCCTTCCCTCCTTCCTTCGTTTATTTTCTCAACATATGTCAATTGTTGTTCTAGGTACCAGCAATGACCATGAAAAGTGATTACAGATAGTACATGGAGAGGAATAAGCTGGTGAACAAATTAATAAGAGAATAAAAGAGATAATTTCAGATAATGATTAGTGCTACGACAAACATAAGATATGTTAATGGGCTACTGAATGATGGACAGAGAATTACTTTTGATCAGATGGCTTGGGAAGGCCTCTAGAAAGATGTAATATTTCAGTCCAGATCTTCAGAATGAGAGGTGCTAGCAATGCACAAGTCTGGGGGAGGAGCAAGTACGTGGCAAGAGCAGTGACAACGGTTTTTGAGGCAAGCACTAACTTGTGATGCTGCTCAGCTGTGACCATCTGTGATCTAGGCACAGAACTAAGCTTGGAATCCACCTTCCAAGCCCTGTGTTCTTTCAGCTCTTCAAGGCACCATCTTATTTATAGGTCCCTATAGCCCACGCAAACGTCCACTCTTCAGGGCCGGCTGCCCTTGGGTACTCCCCAGTCCTTGACTGTGCCCTTGATTCTGTCTACTGTCAGAGCCCCTGGAGCCATCTGCAAGGGGTAGGCATATTGTATGGCTTCCTCACTGGGATTGTAGAGAATTCTTCTCAACAAGCAGGAGTTCCTACCTGCCAGTCGTTTGGGACAGTGCAGCCTTTACCTTCCCCATGTGCGTCTGGTAATTTGTACCATAAACACGGGGAACAATAAACACTTCTTTCTGCAAAATATTACTCCCTATGAATGTGAATGAAGGAGCAAGAATCTGTGATACTTTAGTCTGAGCCCATGGGTGGTACCCTGCTTTGGAGGTACCTGTAGCCTAGAGACATGGTTACTGAATGTGAAACTCCTGAATTCAAACCCTGGTTCCCTTCATTGCCACCTGGGTGGCCCTGCGGACAATAATCAACCTCTCTGTGCCTCAGTCTCCTCCTACTGAAAATAAGGATGGCTATAGTTAAATAGTGCCAAATCCTGTAAAGGATGTTTAGATTCAGTAAGACAATGACAGTAAAGTGCTTAGCACAAGCGTGGCTTGTAGTAAAGGCTCAGTGAATATGAACTATTGTTATCATTTTTCCATCCTAAGAAGGAATGTGAGTCCAAATTTTAATCTCTTTTCTTAGTTTTTTCCTTTTCCCCCTCCTTCTTTTGTAACTATCAACTGCTCATTGTTAAATACTTTTTGACGTCTCCCATTCCCCAGGTCCTGTGTTCGCTGTGGGAGAGGCAGAGGCAATGGAGAAACAGTCCAGGAATGTAGGATAGTGAGGTGAAGTGGCTTGAGTGTACAACTGCTTGGTTCCTGTCTGAGTGTCCTTGAACCACTCATTCAAAGGATTCTCTGAGCCTTAGTTTCTTCATATGCAAATTGGAGAGTAAAATTTGTGACAAAGTGTTCCTGTGAGGCTTACGTCGTGGTCGTATTAATTCACAGTCATATCCTCAGTACTAAGTACAATGCCTGACTCACAATAATCAGTAGTTGACACTGTCATCACTACCAACAAAATAAAAAAAAATCATGATGCCACATAGTTTGGAGATGCAACCTAGGAGAGGAGATCAGAGGGGGAAAACGCTATTTCCTTACACATGAATGTGACGCCCACCAACTAACTACATGCAGTATTTCCATAATTTGAAAGAGTTGATATTTTCCCTTTTGTGATCCTCTAAAGCCCTTTGCTTCTCCTGTTCATCCCTTCATTTATTCAACAAATATTTATTGAAGGTTTATCACATGGCAAACACTGTATTACAACAATACAGTCCAGTCCTCTTGGGAACTTTAGTCCTTTGGAAGACACAGATATTAATCAAAGAACAATATATCAATACAATGGATGATGAGTTTTAAAAAGAAAGTTTAGCCTTGGCTGATGTGGCTCAGTGGATTGAGCACAGACCTTCAAACCAAAGGGTTGCCAGTTTGATTCCCAGTCAGGACACATGCCTGGGTTGTGGCCAAGTCCACATTGTGGGACATGCAGGAGGCAAACACACATTTCTGTTTCTCTCCCTCTCTTCCTCCGTCCCTTAAAAGGGAGGGAGAAAATAAATAAATATTTTTTTAAAGAAGAACGTTAAGTTTATGATTTGTACTTCTCTAGTAACTGATGATGCTGAAAATGTTTTCATGTTCTTGTTAGTCATTTGTATATATTCTTTGGAGAAATGTCTGAGTCATTTATCCATCTTTTAATTGCTTTTTTTCTTTTTGTTGTTGAGTTGTAACAGTTTTTTAGATGTTGAGGATATTAAATCTTTGTTAGTTATATGACTGTAAATATTTTCTCCAATTCTGTGGCCTGTGTTCTTACTTTCTTGACAGTGTTCTCCAAAAGGAATGAAGTTCCAATCCCTGGTATAACTTAGAGGAACCTTGAAAACCATGCGCTAAGGGAAAGGAGCCAGGCATGAAATCACATTTCATGAGTGTATTTATATGGAAATATCTTAAATAGGCAAATCCATGGAGAAGAAAAACAAATCAGTGGTTGCCAGGGGCTGGAGGAGGGGAAACAAGGGGTGACGGCTTAATGGGCACGAGGTTCCCTTTTGGGGTCATAAAACTCTAGAGCCAGATAATGGCGATGTTTTCACAACACTACAAATCTACCAAATGCTACTGAGTTGCTTATTTTAAAATGGCTAGAATGCTCAATTTTATGTTATGTGTATTTTTCCACAATGAAAATGAGATCCAACTTGGTCTGGTGTATGAAAGAGAGCCTCCTTGAGTAATAGTGCTTGAGTTGTTAGCTGATGTAAACTTGTTGAAGGGCCTTGGGGAAAGAACAAGTCCTCTTTGTGGAGACAGATGATGGTGGAGAAGGTACAGACAGCATGTGCAAAGACCCCTGACGTACTTCTCACTGCTTTGGTCCTGTTTTCTAGGCTCTAATCTTCCTGATGAAACTATACCTTAGTGGTACAAGGCAGAGTGTGAAGACCCTTGTCTTATTACCACTCCTCCAAAGATTATAATATGAACAATAATAACAAAAATGGGGACACAAAAGAGAACACTTATTAAGTGTCATGATATACACTATTTATGTTCTAAAATCAATACCCCAAAAGATACTTTGGGATTGTTCTCCCTACTTTAGGTAATCAATTAATTTTATTTTTAGTCATTTATAAAATATTTCAAATGTAGTAAAGAGCACAGAATAACATGCACTGATCACCCATGTGCTGAAATCTAACTTTATCAAGGGCACGTAATGCCAGTTGAAAAATGAAAAAGAAAGAACAGAGACTCACTAATGCCAGGCTGCCTGGCATGGAGAAGAGGACATGACTATCTAAATCTTCCAACCCAAGGTGTCATGCCCTCAGCAGTACATAGTTCTTGGACTCAAGCTGCTGGGACTGGCCAATGGAAAGTAGAATCCTCAACTTTAAAATGGGAATAATATTTTCTCATCTATTAATCTCATATAGTAGTTGGTATGCATGTGTTAGAGAAAGCGGAGAGGTGGACAAGGTGATCCCAAGAAACTTTCTTGTCTGGAAATCATAAAATTCTCTGCAAACAAAAATGTCACTGATGTTTGTAAGGTATTGAATGCCCTCCTACATACTATTCCTTAGCCATCAGAAAGAAAATGTAATCTACTTTGTTCAGCATCTGTGAAGATAAATATTTATAAAATGTTTTAATGGTGCTGGTGGTCATTTGCTATGTAAAGACTGCACTGGATCCTTCCCAGTACAGTTCTGGTGTTAGTAGGGGAGCCCAATGGTATTATAATCCCACTCCCAAATTTCCTGAAAAACTAGAATGGATAGCGGCATGTGTCCCCAACTGCTGAGCCAGATCCGGACCAATTCTGTGACAACGTTTCCATTTTACTAATGGTTTGTGCCCTGGTGGATGCCCTCCATTGCCCAAAAATATGCAACCACTTAATTGCCATAGCAATCCTATTATATTACCATTACGTAAAGTCTAGTGGGGAAAGCTCAGAGCATGTTATTAGTGCTGAAAGGGACAATTTACTGGATTTTGCTAAATGCCATTGCTTTCCAAAAACTGAATCAAAATTACTTGCTTATGCACATCTTGCTTTAATTTCCTGGTTAGAGAATGAGGGGCAAAGTGCTACTCATGGTTTGAGCAGATTTCAGCAAAACCAGCTTTGTGGCAATTCTGGGGATGCCAATCTTGTCTGTTTCCACCCCAATGTGGCTGCTAACAGAGCATGTACAATGCCACCATGTTGGGTTATGTTGAACATGCTACATTCATGGAAGGCTCCCGACCTTCAAACAAGTTTATGTAGAACTTTCATCAGAAAACATTAGTTCAACAGAATGTTGAATTTTAAAATGATTTCTGAATTATAGAGGCAATGTCAGGAAAACACAGACATATCCCAAAGTCTAAAAATTAAACTATCAAACAATTGGACTAGAAATAGTCAAGATCAACACAAATAAAACAGATTAAATTCAGGTACAATTCTGGAAAACTAATGCTACCTTCAGTGGGTTAATACATCATCTTTATACATAAAGAATACATATATATTTTTGCATATATGTTACAGTATAAATGTGTGTGTATTGTTCATGTACAAAGATGATGTTCTGACCAATGAGTTTTTCATACTGCTTGGCAATGACTAGGCTTATCTCCATACCTGCTGCCTGTTTTCCCACTGCTGTAAATTAGAGAAGTCATCACAGTGAACTGCTTTTGAAGAGCTACACCAAGTGAAAAAAAAGTAGTGTGATCTTGCCTCCCACTTTTTCCTTCTCTTCCCCATACTCACCATGTCCTTTAAATTTTGGTGGACAGGTCTGTCTTAAAGTGCCGTAAGGCAAAGTTAAAAACCATTAGGGTTGATTGTTATTAACCCTTTGCCTGCAGAAAACTGCAAAGAATTGAAAGAGAACGTGAATAGCATCAGGACCCAGGATGCAGAAGCTTACAAGGGAAATGAAGTCTCCAAGTAGAGTAAGGAGAATTTGTACAAGCCTTTGATTCTCTCTGATTTTTTTGAAAGCACAAAGAGGTTTCATATTTAATTTATAGCATTCTGTAAGCTACTGTGTGTGTGTGTGTGTGTGTGTATGTGTGTGTGTGAATTTCCCAGCATAATTCTTACTCTGATAGTTTAGATTTTGCATTATGGAGGCAACAACTATTCCAGGATTTAAATACTTATACTAGAGAGTTAAATCCAGGAGAGTAAAGTGTAGCAACAATTTTGCAGTGCTGGTGGCATTTCCCCTGCCTATAAAACCAATTTTAACTGCACAAAACCCTCAGCACATTGCATTTGGGAAATGCAGTGGCTGCACATTAAGCTGTTATGAATAACTGCTGTTGGAATGGAATGAAATGGAAACAAATCTGCATTTTATTTGCACTCTGTTTGCAATCCCATGCCATCCAGATTGCAGTTATGGTCTGTGCATCACTGCAGAAAGAGGTGAGTTTTTCTGCAAAGCATTACCACACTTGGATTTTTAGCTGTGTGATCATTTGAAACCGCACTGTTCTTCCCTGACACTGACCACTGAACATTATAATATAGATGGTTTGCTTCTATGGAAGAAAATATAATCCAAGTCAAGTTTAATTTGACTCAGGCACATATCTAACTCTCCCCTTGTAATTCAGAGGCAATGAACCTGGGGTGAGAGCTGTCAGGTTTGCCTCTGGGACTGTGAATATTCCTCAGCTTAAGGAGCCATGAGAGCTGCATTGGCTGATTTTGGCATTCTGCTCGTACTGCCCAGCAATGCACCTGAGTTGGAGGTAGATGCTTTGATATTATCAGTGCTCACAGTATGAAGCTGTAACATTCTAGGCAATAAGATTAGAACAATCCTAAATATCTGCCCAATGCCAGGGGAGTGATTGAGAAAATGATCACACAGCCGAGACTGTATTTATGCAGCCTTTGAAATGATAGTCATAAGACCATATAATAAGGATAAAAATGGTAAATGTGGCAATTGTGTGGTAATATTAAGATACTATTCATTTGTACTTTTTCTTACCTTCTATCTTCCCAGTTGTCTGTACTAGAGGATTCCAGGGATGGTGTCATTTTTATTTTCACCTTGTACACACACAGAAATGGCATTTCTCAGTCACTTTGCATCTAGGTAAAAGCATGCGAGTAGTTTTGGCCAAAGGAGTAAGAGAAGAAGGGTGGAAGTTATTTTGAAGCTGGAGTCGTAACATGTCTAGTGTGATCTGTTGAGCTCCCGTAATTCTATCCACATGGCTGGCAGCAAAGAGCCCCAGTGTGATGAAGCCTCAGCACAAAGGAGACTGGGTCCTTACCTAGCTGCGTGGGGAACATCTACTTAGGAGACCCCCTGCTCACTTCTGATTTATAGGAAAGGGAACAGAAATATTGTATTAAGCTACTGAGATGTGAGTTGGGGAATTTAAGTAGTTAGTGTTAACCTATTTTGCATAAAAGATTCAAATGTTATGCTATTTCAGTGCTGTGCACAAATGTGGTGTCTTTTAAGTGGGGATAGTGACATTTTTGGAAATTATGCTGGGTAAGTTCGATTGTGAAGTGAAAGCCAAGTCCCCTGTTTAAATCCTGGGTGACAGTTGATAAGAATAAAACCAGCTACCTTTGATGGAATGCATAGTTCTACTCACTGTAGGTACTCAGCACATAGTTTTATGGTATCCCTATTACAGTTCCACAAGACCACATTGTTATTGCATTCTAATGATGGGAAAATTCAAGAAGGTCAAAGTCACACATAGTAAGTAGGAATTCCAGAATTTGAACTCAGGTGTGGCCAAATTGGATGCTTGTCAAGGCTGCCCTACTGAGACACACTATATCCAAGGTTCTGGCCAATGTAGGTGGTAAAAAAAGTGTCATCACTGAATTGTCACGTACTGAGCTTTCTGTGCCCATAGCACAGTGCAAGGTATTGTGAGGAAAGCAGAGAAGAATATTGTGTGATCCTTCTTTAAGGGATTTAGAAAATAATGGCAGGTTGGAGGCACAGATTAGTATCTTCACTCCCTAGGAGTTTATGTATCTGCCTGGCTACTTTTTAGTTCTCAGCTAAAAGGGAAGGTATTAATTTTATGAATCATGACCCAGCACTTTCACTGGATACTGGATTGAATTAGTGGACTGTAGGGAAATTTTAGACCACAGTGGTCAAGAGTGGGCTTCAGTTTATACCCAGCCTAATCACTTTATTAGCTATGTGAATTCGGAACATGGGACTCATTCTGTCTGTGGCTCAGTTTCCCCATCTGTAGAATGGGGATGGGGATGATGATAATTATAGTGTTGACTTCACAGCATGGCTGCAGAGCACACAGAACAATGGCTGGCCCATAGTAAGTGTGTGTGTGGGAGGGATTTGGGTGAATGTATGTGTGTCCCTGTAAAGAATACAGAGGCAAGACTGGCTCTGCACACTTTTCCACCTTTCCTGAACATGTAGCTGGTAGGCTGACTTGTCAACACCCTCTCTCTTTCTCTTTTTTTTTTTTTCATTATGGCTGAGAATGACGGCCCCAGGCTCCAAATCACAGAAAAAAATGTAGGAGTCAGCCTTTTAGTTGTTTAGACCTCAGCCTTTCCTGAGGTTCCAAAACTGGGTCTTTTATGGTACAGTTTCAAACTTTGCCTCAGTGATTTTTTTGAGCTCTCATTGTGGAAGGCCCTGGATGCCTCATACCTCCTGATATTTATGCCCCAGCCGCCAAATCCCTGAGTGTGGGCTGGACCTAAAGATCAGCTTCTTCTTGTTTTTTTAAGTTGCATTTTAAATTTTGTAAAGACTGGCTTCTGTTGAATAGAATATGATAAAAATGGAGGAATATCACTTCCAAGATTATATTACAAAGATTCCTCCCTTTCTCTCTCTCTCCAATCCCTCCCCTAACACAAGCCAACTGACTGTCAGGTTGTGAGTTGTCTTACAAAGAGCTCACATGGCAAGAAACTGAGATACCTTCACCCACCAGCCACAAGGAACTGAATCCTGCTGTTCATGGCATGTGAGTGAGATCAGAAGCAGATCCTTCCCCAGTGGAACCTGGAGATGAAACTCCAGTTCCTGGTCAATGTTCTGATTGCAGTCTGCAGGAATTGACTCAGAGGACTCAGGAAAGCTAAACCCTACCTCCTGATCCACACAAACTGTGAGATAATGAGTGTGTGTTTTAAGATTTTATTTATAATTTGTACAGAATGAGGAAAGGAGGGAGAAAGAGAGGGAGAGAAACATTGATGTGAGAGAGAACCATTAGTTACCTCTAGTATGCACCCTGACTGGGGAACAAACCCACAACCCAGGCATTTGCCCTGACCAGCAATCAAACCAGCGACGTTTTGCTTTGCCAGATGGAGTTCAGGCAACTGAGCCACACCAGTCAGGGTGAGTGTGTGTTGTTTTGAGCATCTAAGTTTTTGAATAACTTGCTAGGCAACAGTAGATGACTAATATACAAGGTCTGCCCAGAAAGTACAATATGAAACAGTGTAATATGAAAAATAGAGACATTTACTGAAGAAGATACAAGAAACATTGTCCATGGAACAATGATGCCTCAGTCCCCTTCAAAGTAGGCACCTTGAGACCTCACACAGTTCTCTCAATCACCATCAGCTGCCCTGTGTTATATTTTCATGAATCTTGTCATCAGTCTGAAATATCTTCACTTTCAAAGGTGATTTTAGTTTTGGGGAAAGCCAGAAATCTCAGGGCACCATATCTGGGCTGTAGGGGGCTGAGTCACCTGGGGGATTTGATGTTTTGCAAAAAAACTCTGCATGAGATGTGACGCCTGAGTGGGTGTGTCATTGTAATGAAGCTGCCAATCACCAGTTGCCCATAGCTGTGGCCTTCTGATCAAACCCAATAGTTCCCACAGAGGAATGTTCAATTTTATCACAAAATTTGATGTAGATGTGTTGCTTTAGTTGCTCAGTTATTTTGAATGTGACAGGCACACAGTACACATGTTCCTTCAGTGGCATCTACCAAACCCGCTGACTAATAGAGTGAAGTTGTCATTGTTCATGCATGCCCTCCTTGGCTGTGAGGTTACATCAATGTTGTGCAAACCATTCTCTTTATATTAACAATGATTGGACTTTTTCAGGACACTCTTCCTACTCTATAACATCTTATTTGCTAATATACAATCATTAGAGAAATCTCTTGAAGATCCAAAGAGATAAGTGGTAACCAGCAAGGCATGAAGGAAAAATTCTGACTCCCTGACATAGTACCCTAAGAATAGCACCTGAATTTTATTACTAGTAATTGTAACCATTCTTGATATAATTAAATTCCTATAAGCACAAAAGCCCCCCTGCCCTCAGCAATTAGGGAGCAGAGAATCAGATAGATGTAAAAACCAGTTAAATCCAACCTAAATCAAATGCAAGACACATCAGTGTATTTATACTGCAGTTTCGTCATATTTTATTATGGATTTTTTTTTTTGTTTTATAAGCATGATTACCTTTTTCTGAGTGTTTATTATGTGTCACCTTATCTTCTTAGTATCTGACTTAATTTTCACAAAACCCAGTAGAGTTTAATTTTAATAAAAATTAAAGTACTACTACTATTATTTTTCTCATTTTAAAGATGTGGGTATTGGAGCTAAGAGACCTAAGTCACTTGCTACTCAGCTAATAACTGGTGCTGCTTGGATGGGACCATAGGAAAGTTGGATTTCAAAGCCTTCATTCAAAACCACCCTGAGAGCAGAAAACACGTCTTCATTTATTTTTGCCTTCCTAACACCATATAGTCCAGTCCCTGACACACAGTGTGGGTGAGAACATTAATAAAATATTTAACAAAGATCAGCAAAAAATAAATCCACAAGTTTAATGTTACATTGCCATATCTAGGTCAATTTACTTCTGTGTAAACAGAGAAACATTTTTATCTCTCACTTGAGCTACTGAGGCTGAGTTCACATCTTTTGGTTCCGTCCCCACATTTTGTCCATTTCAAAGAACATAATTGGGTCATACTGACCATCTTTCCCCTGATGTGTTTCAGTAAAATAAAGAGATTTAGATTACTAAGAGAGGTCTTCACAGGAACAACAAAAGGCAAAGATACAATTTCTGGCTACCTTTCTCTTAGCTACATACTGAACTCCAACTCCTATAACTCACATATTCATTCATTCATATATTTATTCATTCATTCATCTCCCCAGAGCATGTAATCTGTGTGAATTTATCTCAGTGTTTAGATCTGACAAAGAAAGATGACACAGTCTTTGATTAGGACAAGCTCAATCATACTGAATACATTTTGTTCTTTTGTAAGATTTCCCCTTAATACAAAATAATACTTGCTAATTATAACAAATGATTATAAAATACAGAATAAAAACATTAAAAGAAGAATCTCTTTTAATCCCCCACTTAAAGATTAATAATAACTAATTATCATTTGGTTGTATTTCTTCTCAGACTTTTCTATGCATATTTTATAAAGATGCTATACTATACATACTAATTATGACTTTTCCTTTACTTAATATGTATTGTTTATATTTTTCATTTTATTAAATATTCTTCTACAATGCCTTTGTCTGCAAAATGTTCCACTTAATTGGTCTGCTGTGCTTTAATTAATCGTGTCTTGAAGTTATTATTCTTAATGTTATCATTGTTGTTCTTTTTTTAAAAAAAGTATAATAATGAGAAACTGATGTTGGCAAAAGAGTGGGGAAGTAAACTGCCCCCAAAGTTTCACCTGGTTTCTTTCTTTGGCATTAGATTCCAAATTACTTTTGGGTAGCTTGACACATCTTTAATTTAAGTCCTAATTATTGTACATAATGCAACTCACACCTGTGGTGATAATGCTTTTATTAGCATTAAAACTAAAGACATCAAAGAATCATATCAGGATAAAATGTCTATTTCTAATTTAATAGAATTGCAATTAAAGCAAATTTGATCTGAATGAAATCCCATCATAACTGTTTTTTTATAGTGAGCAAAATTATTCTCCCTTAAATTGAAGATTAATAACATGCTTTTAATGTTAAATGTAGCAATTCAAGCATTAGGTTGCAATTCAAGTTCAACATCACTGAACATTTTATAAACTTCACATTTTAACATCTCTGGGAAGCGCTCTGAGGTAAATGCATTAGCGTTAAATGCATTAATGTTATTTTTCTTTATAAATGAGCTTATAACAGTGTTGTTATGTTCATTTGAATATTTTAATGAAGAGATAATATAGGGAGAGTGCTCCATTTTCACAAGGTAATTGTTTCTTCCCTGAGTGGCTAAACTTGGGCAGAAAGTGGAATTTATCTCATTGAAATTCTATTAGAGCTGCATGGCTGTTGTTACTTGTCGGGAATCTCTCATTACCTGGAAAGTGGGGCTTTTTGTTAATGCTCTTCTGTCCCATGGTGTCCAGTCTTCTGCCTCCCTAGAGTGTAATTGTATCCTCCAGCAGGTGAGTTACACCAGCAAACCTTTGGTACCTTGCTTCATGTGTGCACTGGCTCAGCATTTAGAGTTTAGATGAATGGAGGATTCCGATTTAGATAAATTCAGACCAGGCTGGTTACAAGTAATATAAATTTTCAGTAGAACCTAAAATGAGGAAAAGTTACACAATAGCTTTTAAATGTGACAGATTACTTGCAAAAAATGACAATTTTCTCTCCTTCACTGAATACACTCTATTCACAATGTAATATCAGATTCTTCTATCAAGAGATGGTCCGTTTTCTACTCCTTGAATCTGGGTTGGCCTTGCCATTGGCCTTGGCCAATGGAGTGTTGCAGAAGTGATGTCTTGCATGAGTCCACTATTGCTCTTGGATTCATGTTTCCATCAAGAGAATAAGCCAAGCTAGGTGACTAGAGAACAAGATCCTGTTAGGGAGAACCAAGGTGTTCCACCCAATCGTCAGCCAACCCACACCAGTAGAGATACCAAATCAAATTGCAGCTGGTAACAAGCAGGCTCATGAGGCAGCCCAGTCAAGTTTATAAAAGCCACCCAACTGAGCCCAGCCTAACTCAACCACCTATAGTTATGAGCTACATAAATAGCTATTATTTTAAGCCAATAGGTTTTAGGTGATTTTTTACTTAGGAACAGACAATTTTTATGATACCCTTACCTTTGCCAGAGTCTACCTGAATAATCATGGATGAGCTATTAACCTCTTTCAGTTTTGTTTTTCTCCATTGTAAAATGAAAACAATCAGATTACCATATAGGATTGTCTTGAATAAAAGATAATAGATATAAAATATTTAGTGCAGTGCTTGCCAGAGAAGAATGCTCAGAATGTTAGTTGTTATTGCTGCTGATGCTACCCCAGTCCATTTTCATGACATGTATACAAACATTTAAATTAGTGGTTGACAGCATGTGTTCTGAAGCGAGGCTGCCACCACTGGATGCCTAACTCAGTCATTGCTAGCAGTGCGACCTTGAACAGCTTACTTGAAATTTCTATGCCTCAGTGACTTCATCTGTAAATTGAGAGTAAGTATAGTACCTACCTGTGGTGGACACTGGCTCACAATGCCCACTACATTATGGATGAGACATGAGATAAATTCACACTGACTACCGAGTCCTGTGGAGGAAAAGGGATGGCACAGCTACTCCTTCAAGGGGGCAGTGCCTAGGAGCAGCCTGGCAACTCTGTCAAGGGGAGAGTGCTCCGACCCTTGCCTGGACAGCGGTTTTATTGGGTTTCTTGCCCAGGAATTCAGGTACAACTTATTAATTATTCTCAGGCAGTAAGGATTAGGAGATGGATAAGGAACCATTAGGGCTTATTCTGGTTTAGGATCTGTCAGCTAAAAGGTTATGAAACTTTGGAAAGTAAACTATTTCTTGCTCAGGTCTTTATCATTTTACTAAGAGCATTCTTAGTAAAACAGGCCTCACAGGAATTTACATATCCTTTCTCAGGCCTGATTACCCGGGGAGCCTGCCCTATCCAGCACAGGGCTGCACTGCCCTTTGTTATTGTTTCAGGCTTAAGTCAAGCAGAGGAGGCAAGGTAGCCAAGGAATATCAGAGACTTCTCGAGGACTCTGGGGAGTCAGGCTTCATCAAAGCTGAGGGGCGTGGGTCCAGCACCCCTTTTCTCCATAGCCCCCCCAAGTCCTTCCCTGGAGTCTCCACATGATCATGCCTGTCTTAGGTCATTCCCCCTTTGGGGAATCTTACCCATCATCAGCTAACTGATCAAGCATTGGAGGCCAGTTATGAAAAAAGGAGAAGAAGCGGCACTCCTTCCAGTGAGATAAGCTCTGTCTCCTTAGTGGCTTATTGTCTGAAGGTCGCTCACTCAGCCTTAGCCATGGGGGGCGGAGGGGGGGGAGGTTACAGCTCCTGAAACCAGGCAGGGTGGTTCCCAACACCTACCTCAGAGGATTGTTAGAATGAATTGAATCAGTTAAAGTAGATGGAGTGCTAAGATCCTAACAGCATATTTTAGATAGTAAACAAATGTAATTTTATTATTAATAATAAAGATACATATAGTATATAGAGGAAAAAACTCTATCCACAGTAATTATCTTCAAAATTGAGAATATGAGTATTTTGCTAATATTTGTATTCTGGAAATTGGCAAATATATACACAAGGGAAATAATATAATGAACTTGACTCAACTATTACTGAAATTCAGTAATTGTCAATACATGGCCAATCTTGTTATTCTCTCCCTTTACCTACTCCTTAATCTCTAGATTGCCATATCATTTTATATGCACATATTTCAGTATGCAACACTAAAAAATATAATCTTAAAAATGAATCACCACTTTCACACTTAAAAATTAACAAAAATTCCTAATGTAATCAAACATCCCTTTTGAGCCAAGGGTTCCTCTTCCATGTCTTCTATCTTAATTTTGTAATAAATGAGAGTGTTATATGGAATTTTCCTCAGTCTGGATTTACTGATTACATCCTTATAGTGTATTTAAAGTGGTTTCTCTGTCTCCTGTGTATCTTATAAATTTATATTTAGAGTTTTGATCATATTTGGTTCAGTGACTTTGTTAGTCAAGAAATGTATAGATGCCTCATGCACTCATATTAGAAGCCAAGTGATATCTGGTCCTCTCCAGTTTATTTGTGATGATCAGCCATTTATGATTATTGATGAGATACACTAATTCATTCAATTTTCAAAGTTGTGATAGTTTAAGTCTGCCTTCTCTGTTTGTTCACTGGAATATAACTAAATGAAAACTCCCTTTGCAACTAATTGCTTACCTCTAGATAAAACACATGTCATTTACACACCTCGACCTTGCCTTTTTTAAGTTAACAATGTATTCTAGAAATAATTACATTGTAACAAATGAGATAGTTCTCATTCTTTTTTACAGTTGCATAAAACTCCATTTGTGTGGCTATATATGAATAATTCAATCACATTCTCATGAATGAACATTAGGGTTGTATGTGTGTCCAATCTTTTGATATTGCAAATAAATGATGTGATAAATGGTTTGCATCATACAAGTATTTGGGGGTTTTGTTTGTTTGTTTGTCATGGTCAATTATTTATAGTCTGTAGCTTTCAGAGCCTTGTTAGAGAGAGAGAATGTTGTTGGGATAAGTCCAGGGTACATGGTTTAAGGCAGGGGTGGTCTGACATTCAGAGATTGTGTAGCTCCAGCTTCAACTTTTCTCCAAGGTCTCCAAATTCCCCTGACATAGATATGCACTCACTTGCCGTTTTGCTGAGCTTTAAAGACTCTGGATCCTGGGAGGGAAAACTGACTCATGGAGCAAGTCAGTGAGTGCCCCTTAATTCAGCTTTGCCTCTTACTGTGGCTTTGCTTTGCCTCTTCATTTAGAAGTGTCCACAAAAGAAAGTCAGTTGCTAGTGCTGCTATGCAAAGTATATAGAAGAAAAGGAAGTCGGAGCAAATGAGGGATAATGGTGGTGGGCACTTCATTATATCTTAGAGGGATAGACACAAATACAGGAATTTGTGAAGGTTTTGTAACATTTCACTCAGAAATGTATGGACATCCTCTGCAGGATTTTTCAGTGGTCAGAATCATGAGATTTTAGGATTGGAGGAAATTTAGAGATTCAGCAGTTCAGTTCAACCTCTCACCTAGTATATTTATTCTCAAACACATGGATGCTGTATTAATACCTAGAGCAAAGGTACTCTCCCTAGACCTCACCAAAATAAAGGTCATGTCCTTCACTCAAGAAAGAGTCTTTATTTCCAAGCCTGTAACTATATACTGCTTCTATCTACAGCAGTGGTAATCTTATCTTCAAGGTTTATCTTAGTCTTTTCCAAGGGTCCAGCTGCTTAATAGCCAAAATGTCTTTGTTGAAAGGGAACCCCAACCATAGCCTTCAGGGACGTCGTGTGCAGCAGGCTCTGCTGCGTCTCTCTCAGGTTAGAACTGAAGGAGAACGAGGAATGTGTCTCTTTGCCAACACACATGACTCACCTTAATGAAAGACTTAGACACAGGTTCAAGAAGATCCAACATTGGTGAAGCAATTGGGTATATGTGAGTTTGTATCCATTAAATTATATTACAAAATAAATTACAAAATAAGCAGTATGAGACTCTTGATAGTAAATCATCTTATGAACAGATGCTGTTTTTCAAGATATTTAATACCACTATTACTGATAATTCTAATAGCCACCAGTTGTTGAGTTTCTACTTTGCAGAGTTTAAAATGATGTTCACTCAAGCAATTCTGCAAGAAAACCAAAACAGGTTTAATTTTACAGATGAGGGCAGGTTAAGGGCTTGCCTAAATTTAGAGACAGAAATGTGCTTAGTTCTTTCTGACTCCAAAGTCCCTTTATTCATTTTTCTATGACCCTCTACTAACTTTTGTTATGGATCTGAATTGTGCCTGGACCACCCACCTACCCTCAATTGACTTTTAAGCAATTAAGTCTGTAATCCTAAACTAGGTGAGAGGCTTCCATTAAATGTGGCTGTTTCCTGGCAGTTGTCTGTCAGCAAGAAACTGAAAAAAATAGGTAGCATAGCCTGCAGTACACTCACTGCAGCATTTTTATGCAAAAGAATTGGTCTTAATTAAATATCTTGCCCGTGTTTTGATTTTTAATTTTCTTCTCTAATAACATAATGTACCTTTTAGAGCAAGGTTCAAATCAATATGACGTCTCAGTATCTCTTAGTCTTGTTAACTCAATACAATTGTTATCAAATTACTTGTCATTTAATAAATGTGTTCCCACCTTGAATCAGGGAGCAACAGAGGAGTGAATGCCTTCACCCACATTCTCCCTCTCTTTTTTTCTTTTTTTTTTCTGGTTGAACTTTTTATTATTGTTGTTCTATTACAGTTGTCCCCATTTCCCCCATAACTCTCCCCTGCCCCGCCCATCCCCCACTCCCACAGTCAATCCCCATTTTGTTGTCCCTGTGCATGGGTCACTCATACATGTTCCTTGACTAGACCCTTCCCCTTCTTTTTCCCTTATCTGTTTCCCCCCTCACCTCTGTTTGTTGTCAGTCTGTTCCTTGTTTCCATACGTCTTGTTTCTATTTTCCTCATTTGTTTTTTCATTAGATTCTTCTTGTAGGTGAGATTATATGACATTTGTCTTTTATTGTCTGGCTTATTTAATTTAGCAAAATACTCTCTAGTTCCACACACACTGTTGCAAAATGTAGAAGTTTCTTCTTTCTTCCTGCTGCAAAGTATTCCATTGTATAAATCAGGGGTGTCGAACTCATTTTCACTGGGGGCCCCATCAGCCTTGCCGTCGCCTTCAAAAGGCCAAATGTAATTTCACCTCCTTAATAGTTAAGGAGTGGTTACATTTATACAGTCCTAAAATTACATCCGGCCCTTTGAAGGTAACTGCAAAGCTGACGTGGCCCCCAGTGAAAATGAGTTTGACACCCCCGGTGTAAATGTACCACAGTTTTTTGTTCCACTCATTACTGATGGGCATTTGGGCTATGTCCAGCACTTAGCTATTGTTAATAACACTGCTGTGGACATTGGGGTGCATATGTTCTTACGGATTTGTGTTTCAGGATTCTTAGGGCAAAATCCCAGCAGTGGAATTGCTGGATCAAAAGGCAGTTCCAGTTTTAGTTTTTTGAGGAAATTACATACTCTTTTCACAGTGGCTGCACCAGTCTACATTCCTACCAAAAGTGCACTGAGGTTCCCTTCTCTCCACATCCTAGCCAACACTTATGGTTTGTGGATTTTCTAATGATGGCTATTCTGACCAGGGTGAGGTGGTGTCTCATTGTGGTTTCAATTTGCATCTCTCTGATGACTAGTGATGTTGAACATCCCTTCATATGTCTATCAACCCTCTGTATGTCCTCCTTGGATAAGTATCTATTCAACCCCTTTGGCCATTTTTAACTGGATTTTTTGACTTCCTAGTATTGAATCATAAGAGGTCTTTATATGATATCACAAAAAAAACAAAGGATTGTAAAAAATTACTATGAACAACTACATGCCAAGAGATTTGACAACCTGGGTGAAATGGACAAATTTTTAGAAATATATAATTTTTCAAAACTGAATCAAGAAGAAGCGGAAAGCCTGAATAGAGCAATAACAACTGGTGAACTTGAAGAAATAAGCAAAAAACTCCCAGCATACAAAGGCCCTGGACTAGATGGCTTCACAGGTGAATTTTACCAAACACTTAGGGAAGAACAATTCAAGAAGAGGGAAGATTCCCACACTCTTTTTGTGAGACCAGTATTATCCTAATTGCAAAACCAGGTAAAGACACAACAAAGAAAACTTTAGGTCAATATCACTGGTGAACATAAATGCTAAAATCCTCAACAAAATATTGGCAAACTGGATCCAGCAATACATTAAAAAGATCACACACCATGATCAAGTGTGACTTATCCCAGGGATGCAAGGATGGTATAACACTCACAAATCAATAAACATAATACACCACAAAAACAAAATGAAAGACAGAAATCACATGATCATATCAATAGATATGGGGAAAGCATTGATAAGGTACAGCACCCATTTATGGTAAAAAAAAAAAACACTCAGCAAAATGGGAGTAGAGGAATATACTTCAACATAAAGGCCATATATGAAAAACTTACAGCCAACATCATACTCAGTGGGCAAAAACTATAAGCTTTTCCGCCAATATCAGGAACAAGACAACGGTGTCAACTTTCACCACTTTTATTCAATGTAGTATTGGACATTCTAGCCTTGGTGATCAGACAAGAAAAAGAAATAAAGGGCATCCAAATTGGAAAGACAGAAGTAAAACTGTCATTATTTGCAGATGACATGATGGGGTACATAGAAAACCCACCAAAGATTATATTGTTATAGATTCCACCAAAAAATTGTTCAACCTAATAAGTGAATTTGGCAAAATAGCAGAATACAAAGTCAATATTCAGAAATCAAAGGCATTTTTGTATACCAACAATGAAATATCAGAAACAGAAACTAGGGAAAAAATCCCATTCACTATAGCAACAAGAAAAATAATGTACCTAGGAGTAAACTTAACCAAGGAGGTAAAAGACCTATACTCAGAAAACTATTGAAAACCGAAGAAAGAAATTAAGGAAAATACAAATAAATGGAAGCATATACTGTGTTCATGGGTTGGAAGAATTAACATCATTAAAATGTCCATACTACCCAAAGCAATTTAAAGATTCAACACAATTCCTATTAAAATACCAGTCACATATTTCACAGATTTATAACAAATATTTCAAAAATTTATGTGGAATCAAAAATGACCCTGAATAGCCTTAGCAATCTTGAGAAAGAAGAACAAAGTAGGAAGGAACATAATACCTGATATCAAACTATATTAAAAGGCCACTGTAATCAAAACAGTCTGGTACTAGCATAAGAACAGACACATAGACCAATGGAAGAGAAAAGAGAGCTCAGAAATAATCCCATGTCTCTATGGTCAATTACCATACTTTGCTGTGTATAATGTACATCACATTTTTGGCCCAGACTTTCAGGAAAAAAATCTTTCATTTTAATTTTTTAATTTCATTTTTTATTTATTTATATTTAGAAACAAAACTGATTATTGTAATCCAGGGTATTATTTTGCATATGGATATTATTATTACTTTCTAGAGTTATATTTTTAATGCATAAGCATAAATAAAAAAATTAAAAACATTTTTATAGATACAGAATTAGTACTACCCATGTATAATGCACATCCTTATTTTTCCCTCAAAAATTTGGGCAAAAAAATGCACATTTTACATAGCAAAATATGGTAATATTTGGCAGAGGGGGCAGGAGAATAAAATGGAATAAAAATAGCCTCTTCCATAAATGGTGTTGGAAGAACGGGACTGATACATGCAAAAGAGTGAAACTGAACTACCAACTTACACCATATACCAGAATAAACTCAAAATGGACAAAAGACTTAAACATGAGCTATGACACCATGAAAGTCCTAGAGGATAACATAGGCAGTAAAATTTCAGATATCCCATGCAGGGACATTTTCACCGATATATCCTCTAGAGCAAAGGAAATAAAGGAAAGGATAACAAATGGGACTGTATCAAATTATAAAAGCTTCTGCATGGCTAAGGAAAACATCATCAAAAATGAAAAAAGAACCAACAATACAGGAAAACATATTTGTCAATGATACCTTGAACAAGGGTTTGATTTCTCTCTTTCCAGGTGATGCTTGGCAGAGTATGTAGGTGCTCACTGATTTCCACGTAGCTTCCTTCTGACCCAAATTGCCCTCTTCTACCTGCCATTTGTGTGTGGGGTTTTGCACAACGAGAAATCAGCATAAGAATGCCCTCTCGGCCACACAGCTTTGTTCCGTGATTTTCTATTGCTCTTGTTTCTGAGTGGCACTTATCCACCTCATAGTTTATAGCAAAGTGTGAAAATAATTTTAGTTCCTATATGGGCCTGAGACACCTGCTTGAACTTCCTTCTTGAACTTCACTTGCTTTTACTCCTTTTTCTCACCCAATAGTCATTTCAAGGTTTCTTTCAGAAACCTCTTATAGAGACAGAACTTTCTCCCCAACCCCACCCCTGCCACACTTCTACACACTTAAAAACAAACCTGCACATAACAGAGGTTAGTTAGGAAGAAAAGTGTGCAGCAACTAATTTCCCTGTGGCTTTTATCTTCAGAAATGTTAAAATTCCTTTTTTTGGGGGTGGGGGGAGATGCACCATAGAAATGAAACATTGAAGTGAGAATTTTTTAAACATCTTTTAAGGATTTGTATATTTATTTTTAGAGACGGGACGGGAGAGAGAAAGAGAGGGACAGAAACATCTATATGTGATTGCTTCTTGAACGCCTCCTACTGGCACCTGGCCTGCAACCCAGGCATATGCCCTGACTGGGAATCAGACTGGTGACCTTTTGGTTTGCAGGCTGGCACTCAATTTACTGAGCTACACCAGCCAGGGCTGAACTGAGAATTTATACCTTAAGCATAAACTCAGCTTTTGTCAGGTTTAGCCCAGATTCTGGTATTAGCCAGAGGAAACTAAATGAGCTCGACAAAAGAACTTCTCCCTCTCTGGACCTTCATTAATACGTATTTAAAATGGGATTTGTTCAGAAGAGATACACATTTCTCCCAGAAGTGATTCTTTTGCTCGCCAGCAATGGATAAGATCTGCTTTTATTTTGAGTGATACAAATGGTGAACCATAATGTAAGAATCCTGTGCCTGGTGACCTCTAAGTTCCCTTCCAGTCTACAAGTCTGTGGGCACACTGTTCTGTAAGGAGAGAGAAGACAGGCAAGGTCTCAACCCAGTACCCAAGACAACCAACAAACTGAAGAGAAGTAACTCAGTCAACTACAGAATGTGCTGTGTTCCAACTTGAGTGAAATTGTGTTTCCTCGGAAGAAAGAACCATTTGCCTCGTGATGGAGGACAGCATCTTCAGCTACAAAACCTATTTGAGTTCCATGGACAGAGTAATCCCACCTCTACCCAATAACCGAGGATACTTCTTCAGCCAGGATGTTGTATCAGAGTTACTAAAATTGTAGTGACAATAGCTGCAGTTTATTAGCTCTCCATTGGCAAATCACTTGACATTTGTGTATTCATTCTTTTTTCATTTACCAACTTGGGCTACTAATAATACTTACCACATGGGGCTACTAAGAGGATTAAATAAATTTGTACATAAAGCTATAATTTTAGCTATGATCATTATTATTTAAAACATTTTCAGATGAAAATTCAGAGCTGTCTCACCCCAAATCCTCTATTCATTTCACCTCACTGAAGTGCAGATACATACAGGACCCATGGGTTTCCTTCTGTCCTTCATTATTCCCATTAGAAATTTAAAGGCTGGAATAACCTTCCAATGTGACAACAGCTGGACGGACCGAGAGCTCCATACCAGCCATGGATTTGCAGCACTTAGAGACCCCCTAATCTTATTTAATCACATTTACTGATCATTGGTTTAAGATGTTTGAGTATCGATGGATGGTAAATGCGTTATTCTAGTTTGTTGAAAACTAAAATTCCTCCTGGTCCCAGACACCAGAAAAAGTACTGGCATATCTGAGAGGCATGTCCAGAGGATATGTAATCTCACCCCACACAACCAGGCAGTTTTCACAAAAATCAAACCTGAGATGGGACATTGATTTCTTTATGTAAAGAAATTCAATAAAAGGGGGATTTTGGAGCCATTCTAATATAACCTGTCTTACTATCTATAAAGTGAAGTGAAGTTTCAATCTCTCTCTTTTTTTCATAGATTAATTTTTTCTTATCAGAAAAAAATGAAACATCTGTCACCATCCTTCATTTCTGTAAACATCGACTGAGTACCTGTTACCTGTCTATGATGATACAGTGGTACAGACACTTCTGACCTCAAAACATTCCTCTAATAGAGACCAAAAGTAACCAATCCATCAAAATAACATGTGAAAGAAGGATTATAGCAAACAGTTATTGAGCACCTGTTTTCCACCCATTTCTGTATTAAGAGCCACTGCATATATGACAAGGTAGTAAGTGGAGGTTTGTCTTATTCTAAGATGAAGGTCTAAGACAGTAAGTGTCATGATTCTCACATCCCTGAGTGAGATTTTTGACCTAACAGATGTGTATAGAGGAACTGGAAGTAAGTACTTTCTCCTGGAACACATGAAACATTTGCAAGAGTAACTGTGCACTGGCCATAAAATAAGCGTCCCTAGTTCCAAATAATTGGTGTTATAAGAATCACATTTTTTGGTCTATAGTGTAATTAAACTAAAAACTTGTTACCAAATTTAACTAAAATAAATATAGATTAAGAAATTTTAAAGATTACTTCTAAACCACCAAAAGGTCACAGAAGAAAGCATACTGGATATTTTCAAAATATTTGGAACAGAATTATAATTAAAATACTAGATATCAGAGGATGAATGACAAAGCTAAAGTGATACCCAGAGAGAAATATGGTCTTGAATTTTATATATATGTGAGGTCTGTCCAGAAAATGTCCCACCACTGTTAATACAAGGAGAACAGCTTGTGCAACATCCATGTAACCTGGCAGTCAAGGAGAGTGGATTGGAATGCGCATTTGTAAGCAATAACAACTTCACTGTACTGGTCAGTGGGGGCAGTAGATGCCACTGGGTGAGCCTGTGTACTGTGTGGCTGTCACATTCAAAATGACTGAGTGACTAAAGCAGTGTATCTGAATCAAATTTTGTGTTAAGCTTGAACACTCCTCTGCAGAAACTATTTGGATGATTCAGAAGGCTTTTCAGGATGATGCAATGAGTGTAGTGCAAATAAAGGTGTGGCAAAATGCTTCAAAGATGGTTGAGAATCTGTTGAAAGTGATACATGTTCTAGAAGGCCTGCAACAAGCAGAGCACCTGAAAATGTTGAAAGTGTATGGGCTGCAGTCTCAAAGATCGACCACCCAGGTGACTTAGCCCTTTATAGTTCAGATTTGGTATCCTGTGACTTCTGGCTCTTTCCAAAACTAAAACCACTTTTGAAAGGGAAGAGATTTCAGACTGTCAATGAGATTCAAGAAAACATGATGGGGCAGTGATAGCAATTGGGAGAAGTGTGTGAGGTCCCAAGGTGCCTACTTTGAAGAGGACTGAGGCATCATTGTCCTATGTACAATGTTTCTTGTATCTTGTACCTTCTTCAATAAATGTCTCTATTTTTCTTATTACATTTTGGGTATTTTCTGGACACACCTTGCACATGCATGTTTGTGTGTGTGAATGCGCATAATGAGTTTGATATCTAACTTAAGAAATATGGAAAATAACCAACAGAATAAACCCAAAGGAATTAGAAAAGGAGGAAATAATAAAGTTGAAAGCAGAAATAAAAGATATAAGAAAAAAATTACCATAGGCAGAATCATAAAGGCAAAATTGATTCTTTTAGAAAAACTCATAAAATTGACAAAACTAACCCTGGCTGATGTAGCTCAGTGGAATGAGCGTGGGCCTACGAACCAAAGGATCACGGTTCGATTCCCAGTCAGGGCACATGCCTGGGTTGCAGGCCAGTTCCCAGCAGGGGATGCACTAGAGACAACCATACATTGATGTTTCTCTCCCTCTCTCCTTCCCTTACCCTCTAAAGATAAATAAATAGAATAAATAGAATCTTTTAAAAAATTGACAAAACTTCTTCAAAATTGTTTTGAAAAATGGAAAAATGATGTCACAAATACATACTATTAGAAATGATAAGAGACATCACTACAGATGCAAGAGATGTCTAATATGTTGCTAATATTTGTGAAGAACATAGTCACCACTAGGAATATGACTCCCACCTAAGGGTGGGAGTCAGGATGACCAGGAGAATGCCTCTTCACTGTAAACTTTTTTGTACTATTTAAATACAACTTGTGTTCTTGCCCATTATAAAGTAGAATTAATAAAGGATTTGCCTAAATGCACATTTTAAAAAAAGCATTGCATGATGATTTTCTCCTTACAGGGACTTGAATGTGGAACATTATGACCTACCCTCACAATGACCCTGTGAGAGGCATTTCATGCATGATTCCTGTTTTGTGAGTGATGAAATTAAGGTTTAGAAACAGCAATACACGTGGGTAAAGGTAGAGAATAAGGGTTGATAGTTACTATTTTTTAACATTTAATTGTGAAAAATTTAAACTTAATAAATTTTGAAAAAAATTGTACAATAAATGACATGAATATATCACCTACATTCTAAAATACAATTCTTACCATATGTGTTTTATCATACAACTAGAGGATAAAATTTTGAACTATAAATTCCATACTGTTTCTACCACACTAAAACGAAAAGATTTACTATTATAAAGGCATTTGTGTGTGTCATAAAGGCAGATAACTGTTTCCAAATGTTACTTTTAGATATTACAGAGTATTGCCAGCATCTTTGAAACAGGCATATAGCTTCCTAAAGTATCTTGAAAGCAACTATAGTCCTTTTACTATTTCCATTGTGCGTGTTGATCATATGTAATGCTTGTTTCTCGTCCCTCCTCCCTTTTTTTGGCTTATTCTTGACAATTCCAGCCAGTTTCATTTTTTCCTCTTATTCCCATCTATTTGCATCTTTTTACAGGAATGAGGGAAATTTTCTCTGCCCATAGCCTTCTGCAAACCCTAGATGGGCTAAGCAAGAAAGATGGCAGCATTAAAATTCCTTTGGTGGCTAGCATTTAATTTCCCTCAGGACTCAGCCATGGTTATATCCTTATGACATTATTTCTATATATTCTTGTAGCAAATATAGACTGTTTTTGCCTTGAGCTACACAGTGCTGTGATGGTGTGAACTTGATTGAACTAAGAGACTCTCAGACAGCCCGCAAAATATTTCTAGGTGTGCCTATGGGGGGGTTTCTGAAAGACATTACCATTTGAATCATTAGACTGAGTAAAGAATATCATAGTCATCAATGTGTGTAGACATCATCCAGTCAGTCCATCATGGGCTTGAACAGAACAAAAAGGCCACAGAAGTGGGAATTTGTCCTCTCCTTTAGCTTGGACATCTGTCTTCTCCTGCCCTCAGACATCAATGTTCCAGATTCTCGGGTCTTCGGGTTTAAACAGAACTACACCACTGGCTTTCCTGGGCCTCCCACTTGCAAACAGTCAACTGTGGGACTGGTCAGCATCCATAATTAGATGAGCCCGTCCCTCCTAGTAAATCTCTTTCTTTTTATCTTTATATATCCTATTGGTGTTGTTTCTCTAGAGAACCCTGACTAATACAAATGTCTTTTGTTCTTGTTGTTGTTGTTTTAATTGGCCATATTTTCCAAACTTACAGGAAGGGTGGTTTTTAAAATTTTTTTCACATAGATAATGATTTATTAACCTTAATCCTGTAATTCATTAAGCATTTATTGAATAACTATTATGAGCTACTGTTATAAATAATAGAGTTACAGTTTTGAACTAAAAATAAATAAGTAAATAAAGCAGGGTTACCACCATCAAAACTAATTGTCATCTGCTTTCATAAGGTAGGCATTTTTTTTTTCAGGTGAGAAAAATGTAGCTCAGAGATGTCAGAACTAGTCTAAGGTGTCCTAAACAGGAGGGGTCATAGCGAAGATGGAACTCAGAGCTGACTTTCTCTGAACCCTGAGATTACTCAATGGCACACAGATGCTTTTTACACCACCTTAAAAATTAATGCTGAGGTTTAAATTTAAACCAAACTTTGTTCAGAGCAGGGCAAACTAGAACTACAGCCTCCCTTCACATGATTCTCGAGCTAACAATGTTGTCTTCCATGTTTAAGGTTATGAAACAGTAAAAACAACAACAATAGAAACAAAAGAGTGTGCAAAAAATGTGTGTGTGGGCCTGCAAAACACAAAATACTTACTATCTGACCCTTTGGAGGAAAAATGTGTCCATACCTATCTTGGAGTATCTGAAACAATTCATTTGTCTATGGTTGGTTTGTTTTAATAATGTAGCTCAAATGCTTCATAAATAGCTACCACTGGCAATTATGTCACCCACTGCTTCCTGAGTAAGTAAATGCCCGTCCGCAGCCTTCCTTGGGAAGGTGGCTTCATACATTGTTATCTTTACTGATGAGAGCAAACTGATCAGAGGTAAAATGGGTGAAGAAGGAGACATGCTGTTTGTTTAAAGCACCATCACCAGCTAATGGAATTTCTCTCTCCCAAGTTATTGAAATCTGTGTGGGAGAGGGGTGGTTTGATGGAATCAGCACTTTCAGAGACTTCGACAGCAACTAAATTGGAAAAATGCACCAAACCTCGGGTTTCAGCGGGCTATCGACTTAATATAGATTGAGTCAGGAAGAAAAATATTGCACAGTGTGCAGTTTGCACGTCCCATCATCTCATTAAAGACTGTGCTATGGATAACACTGCGCCTGTTTCGCCTCAGCTCCCAGCTGAGTGAATCAGTCATGCAAGGGGTAATAATATACCATTTCATGGCACTTTGGAGGAACGGCCATAATTCAGCATGAAAACCAGCTTTGATTATTATTTACAAAAATAAAGACTGCCCACGCCTACAGGCACTTGGCTTTCGCTCCATTGGCCACTCCCATCTCTATCTTCTTATGGATGACCCACTCAGGGAGATGATAACAAATAGTGGTTTCGCAGTCTCTCCCGACCTGCCAGCTGCCCCATTATTTAATTACAGTTTTCTAGCTTCAGCACTTTGCCCTTACCTGGGAATGTAAGTGAAATGTGTCAGAAAAAAGAAATAAATTACAAGCTAAATCAATAGGAAAGAACCTCACAAATTGGCATCAAAGAGGATATCTGTTTATCCAAAGGCTTTCAAAGTCACTTAGACTTTCAAGAGGAGGGGAAAAAAATAAAGACAAGGATAGGGTGAGTTGGATTGGTGGTGGAAACACCGGGGAGATATTTGTCTGCAGACAGCCCCAATCTGGATCTGCCTGGGCTTCAGTCAGAGAGAGCCCTGGAGGTTAGCCTTCATGTTATGCTCCAACAAAGTCACCAAGATATGGTTTCCTAAGTGGAAAATTTAAAAGTAATTTTTCTTTTACCTTGAAAGAGAGGTTTTCTTCTGTTTAATGCTTACTCAGGCAAGACAACAAATCTCAAAAATAAACAAATGGAAGGCATGTCTTCCAAAACTCCACTCAGACAGAAAGGGAGATGGGAGGAACTACCTCTTCTGCTTGGCTCTAGCTTGAAGAAAAAGGTTGGGATGAAATCCTGTTCCTATCTCAGAGAGTACAACAGCCTCCCTCATGTCCCTAAGGCATTTTGATTGTTATTTTTACAGATAAAGCAGAATTGAAATGCTGAGAATGTGTACAGATAATGATTACGCACCCATTTCCAATTGGTTTTTCCCACACACACAAAAAAAGCAATTCTTGGACTCCCAGATGGGTGTCCTATAATTTAACTCAATTCTAACACTATCAACCCAGGGATAGCATCAGATCCCACAGGTTAAGAGTTGAGTCTCATAAATCTTCTCTCTCTCTCTC
>PVKM010005787.1:0-46690 GCA_004027735.1 Carollia perspicillata | reverse complement strand
AGAACAGAGAAGGGGTTACCGGTAGAGGACAGAGCCCCCAAAGGGGAAGGCAAAGACGTGCTGATTGGTGGGTGGTAGCCCAGGGTGTCTACTGCACCAGGGTGGGCAGACGGGGGAGGAGGCCACGTGCCACACAACCCTGAAGGCCACGCTGAGGAACATGAATGTTCTTCTGTGTCCAATGGGGAGGCAGTGACGTGTGTGGAGCAGGGAGGTGACATGACCAGGTCTGATTCTGAATAATGATAATAAGAATAAGACTATGCAGAATAATAGGAGCTGACATTTTCTGGACACCTACTCTGTGTCAGACACCTTCATCTACACATTCTCATTTAATCGTCCCAACCAGCTCCCAGGATAACTGTTATCCCCTCTCACTGATAAAGCAGGGAAGATGCCACACTTTGAGCAAGCTCAAGTTCACATGGATGATATGATGGAATCAAAATTTAAAGGCCACTTTCCAGATTCCTTGGTCTGTATTTTTTAGCCTCACCAGCTGTTATAAAAATACAGATTCCCAGGATCCATCATGCCCGATGGTATTCACTCTGCCAATCTGGCAAGGGGCCCTGGAATGTCCTTTTTAAAGCGATGTGAGACGTTCCAATGCACAGGGAGAGTGGGGGCCACTGCTCTGTGCCTCACAGAAGGAAGGGGCGGAGCGGGGAGGCAGGGAAGTGGGAGAGGACAATATTTTAGGTGGACAGAAAAGCAACGGGGAAAGTGTGAGTGAAGCTAACCCTGGTAGAAGTGCGGATGGGATGGTGAGTTGGCCTCAGAGGACGACAGACAGGGCTTGAGCACGAACTGGGTGACCGAGAGATGGAGATGCCATTAACAATCACAAAGGATACAAATGAAGGAATAGTGTGGACAGTTCCTCTGCTGTGTCACCAGGCAAAGCCCATAGCTGTGTCCTCTAGGGACCCTCTGAGATTTAATAAAGAGAAATGCTGCAGCTCTCCAGTTTCACAACTGGAAAGAGTCCAAGCCAGGGGTGATGTTGAGGGGATCCCTGCAAACCCCTCAAGCCAGGGATACCACCTCTCCTTTCTGGTCCCTGATTAGTTACTGATGTCTCAGGGAGCAGATCTCAGGACCCATGAGATCTGCTCAGTGCTCTTCCAAGAAGCAGAAATGGACAAATAGGCAAGAAGCCTGTTTGCCATCTGAATTACATAAAGACAATGAGAGAGCAACCAATGGCAATAGCAGCCATATAAAATAAGGGGGCCCTAAAACCTATATTAGTTTTGAGCGTGGGCTGCAGTCCTTTCTATTCAAGATTAGTTATAACGAAACAGACATCCACGAAAAAGTCTCTGAGGCACATTTCATAAAACTGAAGTGCAACACTGTCTTAAAGAGTCATTTCTAGGATTTTCTTTTTTCAAGGAATACATTTCACAAGCAAAGTGCAATACTGTACATCGCTGCTTAGGTGATTCTATGAGCTAAGAGGCAATACAATGGATGCTTCTAGGGCCCGGCCCCAGGCCCTCTGCAGCATTGGAGAGAATTCTGAGCATTGGAATAAACTGGTTGGTGAACGTGGGGTAGGGGCAGTCACTGAGGAACGTGGAGGTGAAAAACGGGATTCTCGGCTCCCCTGGAAACCGGAAGCAGATTGAGAAATACAGAGCTCATTGACAGAATGTTTTACTTTTTATTCAATACGAAAACTTGATTTGCCCGCCTCTGGAAACAGAATCCACCCAGTCCCTGTGTATGCCAAATGAAAGCCTGTGGGTTGGGTGACAATGAAGCCCAGTGTAGACCCACTATCACCTAGGAGACCCTGCAGGCGCGTCCTCTAACAGCCAATTGTTTCTAAAGAAGGCACGTGGAGCCAGGAATTGAACCTAGTCACTTGCTTCTGACACCAAGCCAGTGCCACCTGCTCATGGCCCGTCCTCCCAGTTTTCATGGAAACAAACCCATGGGTGTGAGTAAGAACCGTAGATCTTTCTGAGGCCTCTTGGCTCCACCCTGACTCCACCCTGCTGTGCGAAGGCCTTGCCTGGCCAACAGAAGGTACTGTCTTTGGGGGACTGAGCCCTTTTCCTATCCAATGGCGCTGTGAGAAGCCTGAGGAGGATCCTGGGCACACTGGAAGCAGGGAGTCTCAGGCACAGGTGTGCCCAAGAAGCACCTGCAGGGCACGGTAAATCGCAGGCCCCCCTCCCTGACTCCTCTGATTCCCCAATCTAGGGCAGGGTGGAGGAATGGTGAGCACAGATATTGCCCCCACGTGAGTCTGATGCGGGGGCTCTGTGGGTCAGGCTTTTGCAGTTCCAAACTCCCCTTTTGAAAAATATGCACAAGCTACGACTGCTCGACCTTCTGCCCAGGACAGTGTCCTCGGACAGCCGTCGGCCACAGAATCTGCCACCTAATTGGCACTTGGCCTTTTACAAAATGGAATCTTTCAAAGGGTACTCATGGTGGTGGGCTTTTGAACTTATCTGATGAAAGCATACAGTTCATACAGCTCTGGCTGAAAGTTTAGAATGTGGCTTTTTTAAAAAAAAACAAACTTAAAAATACCTTTACTTTCTTGAGAATTCAAAGCAATAGCTTTCTTCTCAGTTACTTCAGGTTTGGTCTTGAGAATTAAGAACTAGCTGCAGTTACATGATACTTTGAGACAAGATTAATCTTATGGGGACAGCCTAGTAAGGGATAGCATTAGCTTTTAAGAAAGGGAGGGGAGCAGAGATGGAACTTAAGGGACATCAGGTGACATCTTGGTTCTTTGAGACAAGACTCAGTCTTATCCATACTTGTGGCCTCACAGTTCCAAGCCTGCTGTCTGGCTTCAGAAAAAGACTTAATATGCAGTTGTTGAAAGAATGAATGAAAAAAACAAACAAATGAACAACCTACTCTATATAAAATATTGAGAGTTGATTTCTAAGGTTCCTTGCTGTTCTAGATTTCTAAGTTAGACATTGGTGGTTGTCTTCCCAACATCCATATCCATCTTCCCTGTACCAAGGGTACTCCAAATTTTCCAGTCATGTGGATTATCCAGGACTGATCTCCCCCTGAGTTTGATGGGTTTAGGGCAGGTAGCATGTCTCAGTTCTGGCCACGGTGGTGCAGTTAGGACTGGAGACTCAGGCCGGTCAGGGCTGAGACTCCACTCTAACACTCTGCTCGGAGTGTGAAGAAAGTAGCCTGCCTCTGTGCCTGATGCTCTTAAATCACAGTGGTAGGCCCAGTGCTGCCGGCAGCTCTCCAGGAACCACCAAGGGGCTACTAGTAGTGGAGCCTCCAAGGAAAGGAGAGCCAAGAGAGGAAGAGAGGCACACGGGGTTCTGGTAATGCCCTTCGAGTGGCTGGAACACATCGTGCCTGAAGCCACTTTCTCTGGACTTTTCGTTTCCATCAGTCAATGTGGTTGAGTGGAATAGTCTGTTACTTGCAACCAAGAGCATTGCAATTAGCATTAAGACTTAGAAACAGCTTCTTAAAGTGGATCATTATGATGCAGACTAATTTTCTTTTGGGAAAAATATCATGCTTGAGACTAATGCTTCATAATAAGATTCTGATAGCAGATAAGTCAAAGATAATGGCTGACAATAGGTGACAGGTGAAAGCAAAGACGTGTCCACATACTTCTGGAATCATTTCAAATCATTAATTTTTTAAACCATACCTTATAACATGGTGAAAATGTATGGCATCCAGTAAATATGAGAGATTTCAAAATACCAAATAATCCCGAGTTTAAAAAAATACATGTGATTAAAAAATGTGGCTTCCATAAATAATATGCTAATGAGTTTTACATTAATATTTAAAATGAATCTTTCGAAGCATGGTTTGTGAGAATGTTAAAGAGACAGGGTCGATGATTCCTGAGGTTCAGAATGTATTTACCAAGAAGTTATTTAAAACAAGACAAATTTCATATTCTAATAGGTGTGCTGGATTTTCTGATCAGGAAAATGCTATAATTTTAGCATACCTGAAGATTAAAATGTATCTCATAGAGTTCTTTCAGGCTCTCAGATCCCTTCCCTTATTTATCTTTCAAGACTTACAGGCAAATTTAACCTCTTCTAATTTCAGGAGGTAGAGGAATATATATTGTTACTAAAATCCATTTGTGTTTTAAGTTGATTGGTTTACATCCGTCTCTCTTAATAGACTGTGAATTGGAGGAAAGTATGGACCACATTTTGTTCATTGTGGATTCCTAATACTCATCCAGACATGCAGAAGGTGCTCACTGCATGTTTGCTGAAAGGCCAAATGAGTGGATGCTAATCTTGGGAATAAGACAGAGAAGCATGAACTTGGGAATAACATTGTCAGATGAGCTGATAAGTGGTCCCAGACCCAAACTGAAACAATTTATGAATCAAGACAAACAAAAGAGAGATCTTTCTGGTGGTGCTCTGTAGGCCCCTGGCCAATGAGGTTTTGATGCCGAGGACGGCATGGCTGACAGCAAACTCCCCTCCGTTCTGGAATCCCTCATCGCTAGACTCCCTCAAACGAGCCTGGCTTACTGCTGGTTGGGTGCTGTCGAGAGGAACTTCTTCATTGTCATTAGCTTTATATTAAATAGCCCCAACCACCCCTTCTGCATATACAGTTTTATGATTCTGGAGCAAATTAAAAGAAAAAACACACACACATAACTTGGTTAATCCGAAAACCAAACTTAAAATAAATACACTATGGTAAAATTGTTATTGTGAACATGCAATCACTAAGAATGATTTTAGCTTCCTTAGGACACAGAAGTGTTTTTAAGGGCTCTATGGGGTGGCCCCAGGTCTCCTAGCTAAAGGTGAAATGAAATTGAGCCAATGCCAACTTTTTGCTTCAGTAAACCTCTCTGCGGGGGCATTCACTCAACAAATATTTATTAGGTAGTTAATGCATGCAAGCCAGTGCGCAAGGCATGGTAAGTCATGGAACACCCAGCACCTCCCGCACAGATATTCTCTTGATTTACTGTCACAGTACTTCACACTCCATTAGGAAACAAACAAACAAAAACATCCAATTACTGAGTCATTAGCACTGGCTTTTAAAACAGAAGATCAGAAAGCAGAACAGTAGGTTGAAGGGGCCCTTCGAGAACCAGCACAAGCCATTTATTTCACAGATGGAAGAACAGACTCCTGTAATGAAGGATGAGATGCCTGTTTATATGCTGACACGGAAAGACAGAAGATATTTGCAAAGTGAAACAAGAAAGTTGAAGGACACCAAATATAACATAAACCCATTTTTTACAAAGGGAAGCATCAACAACAAAAATGCCTTCCTGTTGGGCATGGGTATTTGAAATACTTGGAAGGCGATGCCGTCCAAACTTGGCAAGGGGTCAGCTCCTGGGGCAGAGGAGTGACCCATGGGGAGAGGGCTGGTTTGTGGATTATGGGAAATTTTTACTCTCAGCTTGAAGTATTTCTGTGATGTGTGCCTTTCACGCAGCTTTGTATTGCTTTTGTAGCAACAACATAAATACATAGGTATATTGCGTGTCTATGTGTGTGTCTGCGTGTGTCTGTGTGTAATTTTAAATCGAAAGGAAAAAAGTCTTGGAAACTGGCAGGCTGTGGTCAGGCTTGCTCCTGGCTTCCACTCTGAATGTCACTCCAAGGCTTTTTGTAAACCTTCGCCAAGTTCCTGAAGCTCCCTGAGGCTGTGGTTCCCTGCATGCGAGTGAAATGGGGGTAACGGTGGCGCCCGCTGCTTTGGGCTGTGGTGAGAATTTGAGAGTTCGGGCACGTAGCTAGCGCAGTGGCTGGCCCACGGCAGGTCTCCTCGGGCAGTAGAAACACCAGCAACATCCATAACTATAGCAATAATTATTTTTTACTGACGTCTAGAAGCAGGCCCTGAACAAGGACCTGTGTCCCTAGGCTCTCAGAACACTGGGTTTCCAGCTACCCATGCTCCTTTCCTCTCTCACCAGAGAACTACTTAGTTGGGCGGAGGATGTTAAGAACAGAAAGCTGAACGGTGACTGATGACCAGGCAATGATCTCTGCTTCTAGGGAGTCACCTTTAGTGACCAAACATTGTTCTTTGCTATCTGCTAATTTGCTTGTGGTAAATGTCCTATGATCTTATAGCCATAGGATACTGGCCAGGAACATAATTCACAGAACGCAACACATTTACCCTTGCTGACCAACTGTGCAAAAGAAAAGAGAAAGAGAGAGAGAGAGAGAGAGAGAGAGAGAGAGAGAGAGAGAGAAGGAAAGAAAGAAGGAAAGAAAGAAGGAAAGAAAGAAGGAAAGAAAGAAAAGGCATCTAAATCAAAGGCATCTTTTAAAAAAATATTTTTAAGCATTCCTAAAGTGGGTCGCAGGCAGCCTGCTCTTGCAGCTCCTGGCCAGGAGAGTGGGTCATTTCCTGGCCCTCTGTGACCAATATGTCTCCTCAGTGGAAAAACAAATATGTGGGTTCTCAGTGCTGTGAGCTGGGGCTGCGTGTGTGCACTCCATCACGGGCCAGAGCTCTTCACAGGGCAGGCCTGCAAAAGACTTCCCCGGGGGACCAGGTTGCGGGGGTGCCCGCCGCAGGTACTCACGGTATGATTTCCATATTGGAGGCTGGTACTCTTCAGCATCTGGAATGAAAAGAAAGAAATCAAACCGTCAGCCTGAATGTCAAACTGTCAGCACGTGTCTTCTCTGGAGGAACGGCAGCCTGCCAGCGGTGCCTGCATTTGGTCTCGGAGGCCCTGCGCTCATTCTGGGACAGTCCAGATATGAGGGAGGCAGCGTGCAAGGCAGCCCCGGCGTGCCCAACACCACTTTCTTCAGGCCGCTCAGCGTGACAGAATTAATTGTCTTCATAGAGCCCCGTAAATCAAAAAAGATTTTTAAAGCAATTAACTTGATTGTACCCTCTAGTAATCCTTTCAAACAGTATTTACTTAACATGGCATAATAAACATATAATTTATCTCACAGCTTCCAATCAGACCTTTCGCCCATTTATTAAGACTTGAGGGTAAGACGCAAAGGGGCAAGCATGTTAAATACTAAATCTGGAAGTTGCACAGCTCAACCCACTCTGAAGAGATGTGGTCAGACAGCAGAGACACTGACGATTCCAGTGGAATCGCGTTACCTTCTTGGATTTTCTCCAGTACAGGACGTAGAGGTTTCCAGAAAACTCCTCCGCAATCAGGAGTGTCAGGGTGGAAGCGTCACCATGAAATGGAGAGGACGCAATATTACCCATCGAGCGAACACACAGAGGACGGAAGGAAATCTGCTTGTTCAGTTGACTCGGCGGCCCCCGCGCTGCCCACAGAATTTACAATTCTGCCGGAGGAGCTGTCAGAGTCCTTCCCAGCTCACGGCTGAGGCCTCGGGAGGACACGCTCCAGCTTAAACCGCACCAGAGGGAAAAACCTCCTCCCCCGAATCACAGACTGTTGGTCTGCAGAAACCTTAAACACCTTTAGCTAGAAGCTCTGCTTGTGTCTTTGGACCAGCCCACGGCCACGCCCAGGCTCCCTGACACTGCCCTTGCCCTTGTGCTACCATCCCGTACTAGTTTCACGTAAAGGAATAGAACTCTTCGAACCTCATGCATAAGAGAGCTTGAGGATTTTTCCCCTCCTGAGAAACAAATATGTTATTTATAAATGAAACCTCATTCAACAGTGATGAATGTCCCCAAATCCTACTCAATTACACATGTGCAGCTTAAATTAAATTCTCCCGCAATTAATATTTTGCTCTCTGGGGCCCTCCCTATCACAGACGTAACTAAATGCTTCCAAAGGTAGTTTCTTTCAAATAAATCTGTACTGTTAGGCTGCCACTTGTCAGAAACCTACTGATGGAGAATCACACAAACACACAAACAGTACATTAATAAGGGTTTAGGTTGTTATTCAAACTTACTTTGCTGAATAAAGCAAAACTCTTAATACTTCCATCAAAGTATAGACAGTACCTTAAAATAATGAGTTTTTAAGCAATAAAAGCAATTACTCTTATCCTATATTTTAGAAAAAGCCATTTTTTTAATCCTCACCCAAAGATATATTTATTGATTTTAGGGAGAGAGAGAGACAGAGAGAAGCATCAGTGTGAGAGAGAAACATCGACTGGTTGCATTCCAGACACGCCCCAACCAGGAATGGAGCCCTCAGCCTAGGTAGGTGCCCTGCCTGGGAATTGAACCCACAGCCTTTTGGTGTGTGGTATGATGCTCCAACCAACTGAGCCACCTGGCCAGGCCTTACGTAAACCAATTTTAATGGGTTAACATGAGTATTTCTTTATAAAAAACATTCAAAGAAAATACATTAAGTTGTCAAGTTTATATTAAATTTGAGAACTATCCATACAATGGGATCTTACCAGACAGCCAGATAATATATGTCAAAATGTTGATGACACCTTTAAAGACATTTTTCAAAGATAAAGATCAACAAACACATATGTACCAAATTGCCTAGAAATGTGAATCCCTGAGGTGGTGTGTACCCAAAGCTGTCATGTCTTGTTAATTTGGCTGAGATTTATTCCATGATATAAGCACGACCCCTGACCAAAATGGTCAAGAATGTTCCAAACCTAGGGTGCAGTTGCTGTGTATTGGGGGAAGGTCCCCAAAATAAGTAGTTTCCTGTATGTAGGTTTTAAAACATAGTTCAGATGCTCAACTTGGAATTCCTAGGTCTCCTACGTAGAGTCAGAAGGTCAGAAGAGATGACCTGTCACCGTCCATTTCAGTCACGTCATTCTGTAAAAAACCTAGACTTTCGTTTCAACTAAAACACTGGGTCCTCACTTTTTGACTTCCATTTAGGCTGCCCTGCACATAAATAATCGATCCCTTCCGACTGCTCCTGGTGGGCAATGTGACAGAGAGGTGAAGAAAACTGCCTGTAGAGACTAGAGAATGTAACGCTCCCTAGCTTATAATTCTCTAGTGTCTGCTGCAGTGTCCTCTGCTTTTGGAATAAAGTACAAACATCCTAGTGTGGCCTGCAAGGCCCTGTGTCACCTCGTCTCGGTCCACCTCTCGACTTCATTGCGGACACTTTCCCCTTTTTCGTTTATCGTTGACCACACTTCCCTTCCCTAGAACGAGATGCGCTCTTCCGAGCCCCTGCCTTTCCCCTGTGGACCCTCCATGTAAAAAGCTTTCCAGCAGACCTGTCTGGTTGACATGCATCATCACGTAGGACCCAGCTCCAATGCCACGTCCGGGGGCTTCCTTGTCCATGTCGTGTAAAGTAGCCTTCTCCCCACCCTTGTCCCTCTCCATCACAGCACTCAGTGCCATTGGAACTTATTTATTTGTTGACTTGTTATTACTGGTCTCACCCCACTGTAAGCCAAACTTCGATAAAGCAGGAATTTTGCCTCATTAGCTGGCGCATCACCAGCCCTTAGGAGGGTACCCGGCATACACCAGACATTCACAAAGTGTGTGTTAAATAAATGGACACACTTTCAGGGTTCAGCTCTTACTTTTGACAACTAACTTGAAGCAGGTCACTTAGCTTCTTTAAAGAGTCTCCCAGTACTCGTCTTTATAAAACAGAAAAAATAAAGTACCTACCTCATCGCCTCTTAGGGCCATTGTGGAAATTAAGTGAGATGATATATATAAAGTTCTTGGGACAGTAGCTTGCAACAGCAAGTTCTCAGTGAAGCCCCACAAATGTTGTCATAGCTACCTCACCCTATCCTGGCTTTTCCCAGGTGAGCTCATGCCTTTGTCTCCTTCCCCTTGACTGCAGCCAATGACTATCTCCAATCTTGCCTCCTGATCTGGAGCCTGTAATTAAGTGCCAGTGCCGTTGTCATGGAAGGTTATTCTTTCCCATAAAGGAATTCAGAGTGAGAGGCCATTTGTCATGCTTCAGTGGAAGAACTATAATTATCTGGGTCTCGGAGACATGCTTTCCAAACCACTGAAGTACATGGTTAGGAGACCTTGGTCACATGACAAGGCACAAAATATTTTTAATATGTTGAAATAAATCTTTAGCTGCCCCGGCACTGCCCCACCAATAGGCACATTTGCCCCAATTTCACACAAAATTTTTCAGAATTCTAGTTTACTCTTGAATGGCTTGACACTTTTTTAAAAGAAACCTGAAATAGGTTTTCCAGGTCATTTAGTTCACCTTCCTCATTTGACAAATGGGGGAAAGGAAACGCAGATGATTAAGCAGCTTCCTCAAGGTCATAAAACAAGTGAGAGGCAGAGGTGGGACTAGGGCAGGGAGCCCCGCCTTCCAGAGACCTCACCCATCAGTCATCCCTGACAGGCAGGCTGCCCTAATTTACATACATTAAAATCAAGAAAAGAATATATGGCAGATTTGTTACTTCAATTCTCACAAAGCTTGAAAGAAAAAATAAAATAGAGAGGGAAGGAAAAAAATTAATGGCATAGAAGATTGACATCAAGTCAAATGAACCGAATCCTGTCTCTGCATATACCGCCATCTAATGAGTCAAGTCCAGGTGACGCAAGACACTGGAAGTGCCAACAACATTGGGCCTGATGCTTCGGGAAACTTCATTACTTTGTTAAACACTTGAGAGAAATGGGTATGATGCAGAAAGAAGGGTGGGGAGGTAGAACAGAAGCTCTACATTCTGAGGAAAAAAATGATTATTGAACCCAGAAGACAGTTATACATTTTTTGAAAGAAATAATGAATTTAAGGGTTAAAAAGGTTTAGAAAATATATTGCTTAAAAATGTTGAATACTATGTATCCAAACTTTCAAAAATATGTAAACTCTATGGGTCAGCAATTCTATTCATGGGAATTTCAGCTAAGGTCATAATGGAACACGTGAGCAACGATGAATATGTGAACAAGCTGTTTGTTGCTGCTTTGTGTATAATGGTGAATCTAACAGCCACTGGAAAAGGGAGTGGTTACATAAATGATTATATACTATAACCATGGAAATGATGGTGTGGATCAGAGCTTTGTGGTCAAAGGTGTGGCCTCTGGAGCTAGACTATCTGGGTTCAAAACCTAGCTCTGTCACTCGCCAGCTGTGTGACCTTGGACATGTTATCTCATTTCTCCCTGCCTCAGTTTTTTAACCTATAAAATGGGAGTAATAATACAACCCAACATATAGCATGTTGTGAAGGTAGGATGAGTTAATATATATAAAATACTCTGGTGTCTGGCCGCTAGTAAACTGTTTGCTATTTGTGTTATCAATCTTTAACAACATAGAAAAATATTCATGCTACATTAAGTATCAAACGAATCAGATTGCAAAACAGTCGATTATACATAATCCCCTTTTTAAGAAAAGATAAGTATATACATGGAAATGATCTACGAGGCTATAAAGCCAATTGTAAACAGTTGCTACACCTGACAGTGAAAACAGAGTGAGTTCTATTTTTTTCTTCTTTGCTCATCTGAATTTTAAGATTTTTATTTACTTATTTATCTTTAGAGGGGAAGGGAAGGAGAAAGGTAGAGAAATATCATTGTATGGTTGCCTCTCATGTGTCCCCTGCTGGGAACTGGCCTGCAACCCAGGCACGTGCCCTGACTGGGAATCAGACCGCGATCATTTGTTTCGTAGGCCCACACTCAATCCACTGAGCTATACCAGCCAGGGCTGCTCCTCTGCATTTTAAATTTTTCTGTTTGTGACTTCCAGCCAAGATGGAGGGGTAGGTAGACACACTGTGCCTCCTCGCACAACCAAAACAAGGACAACAACACATTTTAAAACAAAAAACAAGCAGAACTGACAGAAAACTGAACTGTATGGAAGTCTGATAACCAAGGAGTTAAAGAAGAAACATTCATCCAGACAGATAGGAGGGGTGGAGACGGGGAGCTGGGCAGAGAGGACTCACAGCAAGGTGGTGGCTGGAGGACCAGGGTGGGTGAGGCAGTGGCTTGCAGACTGGGTGGTCCCACATTCATGTGTGGATAAACCCAGAGGAACAACTGGGGAGCAAGACAGACAGGAAACCTAGGGCTCCAGCGCGGGAAAATAAAGTCTCAAACCTCGGACTGAAAACACCTGTAGGGGTTGAGGAGGCAGTGGGAGAAACTCCCAGCTTCACCGTAGAGTTTGTTGGAGAGACACACAGAGTCCTAGAACGTACACAAGCCCATCCACCTGGGAATCAGCCCAGAAGGGCCCAATTTACTTGTAGGTAGTGGGAAAAGGGAATAAAATCTGGCAGGGAGTGGAGCAAGTGCCATTGTTCCCTCTCGGAACCCTCCCCCACAAACAGCGTCACAACACAGCAATGTGGATTGCCCCACCTTGGTGAACACCTAAGGCCCCGCCCCTTACTACGTAACAGGCACGCCCAAACAAACAAACAAACAAACAAAAATGGCCCAAATGAAAGAGTAAATCAAAGCTCCAGAAAAAATACAAATAAGCAAAGAAGAGCTAGCCAACCTATCAGATGCACAGTTAAAAACACTGGTTATCTGGATGCTCCGGTAACTCACTGGGTACTTCAAAAGACCCAGGCAGCAATGAAGATCACATTATGTGAAATAAAGAAAAATCTACAGGGAACCAACAGTGACAGCAAGGTAACTGGGACTCAAATCAATGGTTTGCACCAGAAGGAAGAAAGAAACATTTGACCAGAACAGAATGAAGAAAAAAGAATTCAAATAAATGAGGAGAGGCTTCGGAACCTCCAGGACATTTTTAAACATTCCAACATCCAAGTTATAGGGGTACCAGAAGGAGTAGAGGAAGAGCAAGAAACTGAAAACTTATTTGAACAAATAATAAAGGAGAACTTCTCCAATCTGGCAAAGGAATAGACTTCCAGGAAGTCCAGGAAGCTCAGATAGTCCCAAAGAAGTTGGACCCAAGGAAGCACACACCAAGGCACATCATAATTACATTAGCCAAGATTAAAGATAAGGAGAGAATCTTAAAAGCAGCAAGAGAAAATGAGACACTTACTTACAAAGGTGTGCCCATTAGACTATCAGCCAATTTCTCAAAAGAAACCTTATAGGGAAGAAGGGGCTGGAAAGAAGTATTCGAAATCATGAAAGGCAAGGACCTACATCCAAGGTTACTCTATCCAGGAAAGCTATCATTTATAATAGAAGGTCAGATAAAGTGCTTCCCAGATAAGATCAAGTTAAAGGAGTTCATCATCACCCAGCCCTTATTATATGAAATATTAAAGGGACTTATCTAAGAAAAAGGAGAAGATCAAAAATATGAACACTAAAATGACAACAAATTCACAGCTATTAACAACCGAACCTAAAAAAACCCAACCAAACAAACAAAAAACTAAGCAAAGAACTAAAACAGGAACAGAATCACAGAAATGAAGAGCACAAGGAGGGGTATCAGTGGGGGAATAGGAGGAGGAGAGAGGGGGGAAGGGTATGGAGAATAAGTAGCGTAGATGGTAGGTAGAAAATAGATAGGGGAAGGTTACAAATTAGTATAGGAAATGGAGAAATCAAAGAACTTATATGTACGACCCATGGACATGAACTGAAGGGTGGGGAAAGCAGGTGGGAGGGGGTGTGCAGGGCAGAGGGGAATAAAGGGGGGAAATGGGACAACTGTAATAGCATAATCAATAAAGTATATTAAAAATAAAATAAAATTTTCTGTTCATATTGTTTGTATAAAAAATAAAATGCATGAGAAATCAGTTAATGGGAGTGCTAAGTGGTTTCTTTTTTTTAACATGCTGTCTAAATAAATCAGCGCTTTAAAAACTGTAAAAATATATTATATTTTCTCATCATAACACATGCAATGCGTACAGGGTTACTGCGGGAAGAGGCAGGGAGGCCCAGAGAAGAGACGGGGTTTCCATGGCAAAGGGCCACGCCTGCCTCCCTTGGTCCCCTCCCTTGGCCCCCTCCCCTGGCCCCCTCCCTTGGCCCTCTCTTAAAAGTTCTGTGGAAGAAACGTTGATGAGAAACTCTAAGCAGGCTGGGGAGCAGGGGTCTCCTCTCATTACAGAGGGGGGAAAGGGAAAAGAGATGCTTAGGAAATGATCGAAACTTTGTAAAAATGGGCAATAAGGCCACTTAAATTTGAAAATCCATGAAGAACCTGAAACATATAAAACAAAAAGTTAAAAGTTCTGGTGAAAAGTTGGAAGCAATCTTGAGCAAACCCTACGTGCTAAAAGCATAAATCCTGAGGAGACAGAGCAGCCACTCGGAACTGCGGGGGAAGATGAAGACTTCGGGGCGCAGGACGTGGGAGAGCTCTTCAGGGGAAGGCCCCAGGGGAGGACGGCAGGGGCAACAGCGGGCACGGTCACTAAAGAAGAACCAGAGCACGACAAAGATAGCTTACCATCTCTATTGTTTTACTAAATATAAAAGATGTACCAAATGTTGAAAAACAGAAAAAAGCCCAGCTAAATAAATGTATGTCTTAGAAAATTACCATGAATAGATGTATGCGAATCCTTCCAGATTTTGTCCTATAAATGGCTTCATGATCATATATATTGTTCTACAATTTGCTTTGGAACTTAATGATCTTTCTTAGGCAACTCTCCATGTGGTACACACTAGACCGGTGTTGCTGTTTCAGACTGTGGCTTGATCTTCCATTCTATAAATACACCAAAATGGATGTGATTCATTTATGTCATGATTTCCAACTGAGGGACACGTAGGCAGTTTTCAATTCTTGGAAACAATGATATGTTACGTGTGTAATATAGATTCTGAGAAGTTGACCTGCTGGGCGAAAGGTTGGTGCATTTTTTATTTTAAAACCTTTTGTTAAAATGGTCTTCAAAAAGAGGTGTCAGCCGGGCCTCCCAACAGTGTGAAAGCGTGCCTGATGCCGCCCACCCTCACCACCACTGGCTGCTATCAAGATAGAGTCGAATTTCTGATGCCTTTGAGAGTCAATTCACAAATGCACAGAGAGACTAAGTATGTGCTTGCAGAGAGGCCAACAGAGGCACAGAGCCCCCTGGGAGGGAGCCTGTGGACAGACATCGTGGCCTCGGAGAAAGGTGAAAACACCCCAGTGCCCTGCGGTCCTGGCGGTTGCAGCCGGGAGGCTCTCTCTCCGCCCAGGCATTTCCAGCTCTAGAAATATGTCGATTTGCTGGAACCACCAGAGGAGCAGGTGTAAAGGAATGTGGAGACTGATTAATGAAGAAAAATTAGAGAACGCCATGTGCTACACTTGGGTAAGTGACAACCAAAGAGGAAACACCTGTAAACATTAAGGAGCGCCAGATTCCTTCGTGTGGCTCAGTGGAGTGTGACTAGAGGAACAGAGAAATACATGCTAGAGCTTTGGAAAAGGAGACAGGTAAGGGATTCACCAGTTTAGAGAATGATCTACCACGGGTGTGGGAAATGGCCCATCTTGAAGAATATTTCAAATGAGGCTGCCCAGTGCACGGGAGGGGTCAGCTGGGAAACAGGTATGAGCACAGGGTCCCTGCTCCGCCACCCCTTCTCCAGAAGAGCCAGGGCTCTGCTGTCACTTTTGATCTATGGAAGCGCACATTTGCAAATAGGCTGCAGTGCGTGTTTTTTTTTCCACGGAAGTTGGGTGGAAACAGGTTTTCAATCAGTCAAGGGACAGCCTCACAAGCAGGTGACAGTTCAGGATAAGTTGGGTGATTAGCTTAATGGGCCTGAATGGGTTGGAATCCAAAGAAAAGTCAGGAAGCACAGCATGAGTAGCGTGTTGTACCGGTTCACACACTGCAGCATGTCCTCGACACATACATATGCCTAGGCTTGGGTCTTCAGAAGTATGGGAGGGGCCGGAGTGTGTGGCCTGTGGCTGTGGTCTTCTTGGGGTGTTACAGCCAAAGGGTGTACCACCTGAGTGTGACATGGCTCAGAGGTTGTCCTCATGGCCACAAAATAAGTGGGATGTTAAGGTTGTTACAGAGCTTTCCTGCTGTCTCACTGGCTAAGGAATACAGAAATGTGTTCCAATGCATGTCATCTCTGCAGGATCCCTGTGCTCCCCTGAGAAATTACGCATCCATGTATTCTCCTTGGAAACTGCTGCTTAGGCAGGGACTGAAGGCCTGATATGCATCTGATTGTGGATCTCCTATCAGGGATTTTATGACTGATTTAGTCCTCTGTGTAGAGCGTAGTTCATAAGACAAATTCCAGAAACTACTCCTGGGTCCTCATGCTGGGCCACTAAGACCAGGCTAAACTGAAATTTTCTGCAGGTGATGAATTCATCAAAGGGTCTTAGGCTGGAGTTCATGGTCACTAGAGGGCACCGGGGCCACATGGAGCTTCTGTTCTGGACCACTTATTCTGTATACAGAGGCATCATAAGATTGTTCCACTCCGAAGGTATTTATTGAATAAATACAATGAGCTAGTCCCTGTGTACGCCCGAGTGAGCAAGGCAGGTAGGCTTACAAAGCTCTGCATGATCTAGCCCTGGCCACCTCTCCCTGGTCACCTAATTTGTCTCCCCTCTTGCCCACTATAACTCAACCAATGTGGCCTTTTGGATCCTTGCATACACAAGATCGGTCTTGGAGATCTTATAGTCTCTTGCCTTTGATTTCCACATGGCTAGCTTCATTATCATCTGAGTATCAGCTTCAGCATTCTGGCTGCTCAGAGACACTCCCTGGACCATCCTCCTTAAAACTGTCTTCCAGACACCCTCTTTGATGCTTTGCAGAGCTTTTTCACTATCTGAACATTTTGCCTATGTGCTTATGTATTTCTTTGTTTGTATTTTGTCTCCCCAGGCTAGGCAGAGAGCACTGCGACAGCAAGAACCTCATTTTTCTTGTTCTCTGATGTCTGCATCTCCGCTAGCCTACTCAGTACCTTTTATAAATTAGGAAAAGGCAGGTGCATGGCTGGGCACAAACAGTGCAACTGGATGACACTGGCCGTGTTATTCCAGGACGTAATAGGTGCTCAATAAAGAGTAGATAAGTGAAAGAGAAGTATTGCTCCCTGACTCAAAAGGTACATCCTGTTGAGGGATATAAGCAAGTGAGGAGGCAACAGGGTGCATAAGAGGAATGTCCATGGCAGAATTTCCCAAAGTTTGGATGGCTGAGTAGGGTCTGGGGCAATTGGGCCCCTCCCCATGCCTCAGCCAGTTACCTCTGGCCTGGAGCAGCCTTGTCCAAGGCTCCTCCAAGAGTAGTTTCTGAGAAGTGGAGTCTAACAGCAAGGCCTGTGGTCCCCACAGTCTGAAAAGCACGAGTAACTTCTAGAACATTAAGCCTAGTCAAAGAGGTATTCTGTCACTTGGGCATCACTGCAGTGGCCAAAGGTAAGCGTACCTTTGTGGGCAAACAAGCTCAGGGAGCATCACTCACAGACTGACATGTGGCCTGTCAGAACCAAAAGCAAGATAAAACATGGCGTTGAAGGCCAGAAGTGTTTTGGCTTGCTGGCTGAAACAGAGGGACTATATTGTGTGTATGTGCATATGTGCCCATGTGTGTGTGTGTAGGTTTCAGAGTGGCTAGGGATTAAATCAGAGAGGCTGCCCTGGCTGGTGTGGCTCAGTGGATTGAGTGCCAGCCAGTGAACCAAAGGGTCATTGGTTCAATTCCCAGTCAGGGCACATGCCTGGGTTATAGGCCAGGACTTCGGTAGGGGGGCGTGTGAAAGGCAACTATACATTGATGTTTCTCTCTCTTTCTTTCTTACTCCTTTCATTCTCTCTATAGATAGATAGATAGATAGATAGATAGATAGATAGATAGGTAGATAGATAAAATCTTTAAAAAAATAGACAGTCAAGAAGGGGGCAGATAATTAAGGGATTTAAAACCATGTGAAGGGCTTACTTTTGTTCTAGAAAAAAAAAGAAATATAAGCAAGGAAGACACAGCTTCCACTTGTATTTCAGAAAGATCACTCCAATTGCTGTGTAAGACTGGATTGGAGGAAGAGAACACAGGAGGGAGGGAAGATGGGGGGTTACCAATCAGGGAGCTGGGCACTACCCTAGGCTGGTGACACTGGTGGTCTGAACTCAAATGGTGGCACTGGAGATGGAGCCAGTGGGATGGATCTGGAAGACATTGAGGAGATAGAATTTACAGGACTTGGTGACGAATTGAGTGTGAACAGAGAAGGATAGGAGAGAAAATGACTTCTGGCTTGGATAGAAGAAAAATGGTTTTGGGCGTAAGCAACTGAATAGACAGTGATGCTATTCGCAGAAGTAGGACAAACCAGAGGAGAAGTGGTTTTGGCAGATGGTGATGCACTTGGCTTTTTCCTGTTGGCAAGAGAGGTCTATAGGACAGCCAAGTGAACATCTCTAAGAGGCTCGGGGTTCGGAAGAGAGATCTGGGCTGGAGATCTAGAAACGGAAGCCCTAACATACAGATGGTGACTGTAGCCATGAAAGTAGGTGATGTGATCCAGGATACGTATTCAGAGTAAAGAAAGAAGACCTTCGACTGAACCCCCAAGAAGCACCAACACTTAAGGGCCGAGAAGGAGATGAGAATGAGTAGATACAAGAGCAATAAGAGAGAAACCACGGGGTGAAGTGAGATGAAAGGCAAGGTAAGAGAGAATTAAAAAGGGAGGAGTGGTGAGCAGTTTTAGAACCTGTCCACGTGAGGCAGGCACAAGGGCCATTGCTTCAGCAACAAGGCGAGTTTCGATGACTCTGCAATGGAGTGTGGGTAGAAGCCGCAGTGAAGTGAGACGAAGGCTGAATGGAAGCTGTGAAAACAGAACTCATGGGTATAAACAGCTCTTTGGGGAGGTATGGCAGTGACATGGAGGTGAACATCCCTTTCTGATAAAGGGCATCAAGATGGTTAAAAAACATAGGCGCTCTAACTGGGATATCATTATTCCTTGCGAACCTCCTTACTCCATTCCGGGCCTCCCTCTCTTCCAGGGCCCTCTCTCTCTTTACTTCCTGGTCCTAAGTTTCTACAACCCATGGGTTCCTCCCAGCATGATGGGGCTGCTTGCCTGGAGGGTAATTTCCTCTGCTATTATCCACACACTTTCTCCACTGCTACTTCTTTAAAGACAGCACACACCTACCACTTCCATTCAGCCTAGAGTGCTGTTTCTCTTCCTCCCCACCCCCGCCCCCTACTCTCCCTTCCAGCATTGGCCTGCCTCCTTACAAATTCTTTTCATCAGAGGAATGTCTTCCTGGCTTTCCTCCAAAAGCCTTTTGGGCATTCATTTATTCATCCAACAAATATTTACCTAGAGCTTACAGCTTACTTGGCATCAAATATTGCACCAGACATGGGCGTAGATATAAAGGCATGATGCAGAATCCAACCTCAGGGAATCAGTGGGGAAAGGAAATGAAGACAGCAACTCATTCACTCACTCGACAGGCCCTGCCGGCCTGCCTGCTGAACGTTTGGCTCCTGGCCACCTGTGTGTAACCCTGACGCAAGGTAGAAAGTGGCACATTATACAGCAAGGTTATCCTGAAAAGCACCACAGGAATGGAGAGGAAAGAGATTATTTTACTCAGCATTTCTTGCTCGTTATTCTTTTATTCATCTCCTTCCTGAAAAAAGAGGTGTCTTCTTTCTTAGAGAAGACAGTCTAGGTGTACTGCCAGCCAGCTCCCTAGTCCCACCATTTAGAAAAGCCCCTTTCTTCTCCTGTGTCTTTCTTTCTGTGTCTTGAGTTTACTGTGGGCATTTGTGTCTCCTCAGGTATACAGTGGTTGTGGTGGTGACAGACTAAACGCTCATGAAAGCAACTCATAAATCATGGTCCTGGCAACAGTACTACTGGCAAAGAAAGACTTTTTTTTTGGCTGCATTTTATTCAGAGTCAAATAGAGGGAGTCCTAGTGCAGAGATAGGAGAGAAAGTGAGGTCTTCTATCAAATTGGAAAGGAATTTTAAAATGCCTGGTATGTGCTACATAGACATTATCTCTAGTCTCTACAATGATCCTGAATCATCTCTCCACACACCTACCCATCTATCTATCCATTCACCCATTCTTCTCTCCATTCATCCACCCAACCAAATCATCTCCCTATCCACCCATCCAACCATCTCCCTATCCACCCACCCAACCGTCCATCTATCCACTCACCCATCTATCCACCCCCAACTCATACACCTTCCTTTCATTCCTCTGTATTTCTCCCCATCCATCCACTGATCCACCATCCACCCATCCACCCATCCACCCATCCACCTATCCATCCTTTCAGCAAACATTTACAGGTCAGGCTCTGTGCTACATGATAAAGGTATAGCCATGAGCAAGGCACACCCAGTCCCCGCTTTCAAGGTGTCTTCTGTCCAGCAATGAAGGCAAATAAATATTAAACTATTACAATAAACTTATGATAGACAAAGTCCAGTGTGCTAAGGAAGCATACAGTGGAGGTCATGTAAGGTAAGTATTTTTATCTCCTAGAGATGAGAAAAACTAAAACTCAAAGAGATGAAGTCATTTGCCCACGGTCGCACAGTTAGTGGAAAAGTAGGATTCAAACCCAGATCTGGTTCGCTTCAGCGCCAGATGGTTCTTCTCCCTGTGGCCTTAGTCCCATAGAGGAATCAACAGTGCAGAAGCTAAAGTGAAATGTCTGGCCCGTTTTTTTTTCTGGTCTGCCTCAGTGATATATCATGCTTTGAACTTGGAGAAACAGGACGAGAGAGGTGGAAAAGTCATGACATTATTCAGTTTTCTGCTTTTTTTTAAAGAATTAAAATAAACAAATAAACAACTAAATAAGTAAAATCTCCCTACCTGACATCCCCCTCCCGCCTTCCTTCCTTCCCTCTCCTACTCACGCCCTTCCCCTCCCTTCTCCCTCCGTCTCTCTGTCCCTCTCGCTATCCATCAATCTATCCCTGCCCTCCTTCCTCGAGGGTACTATGCAGGACTCTTCTCCAGCTTCATTATCGATAGAAATATTCAGCCCATGCTTAGGCCTAGGTTATCAACTAGACACCAGTCTGGCACCAAACAGTGGTTTAACCCTGCAGTACCTGGGGTACAGGTAAGCCTGTTTAATTCCGGGGTTCAATGGCTTTAGCAAGTACCCAGCTAATAAGCCCCATGTCTGCCCTTAGTAATGAAGGTAACATTTTAGCCCGTGCCTGCTTTACGGTGTCTGATTTCCATTTGTTTAGAACAGGACTGCTAAACGCTGGCGGAGGGGAGCAGGACCCCAAACCACCCGCAGCAGAATGCAGTCTCCACTTCCCTAATAAGAAGATCCTTCCAGAATGGTTTTTCAATACACAAACCTTTAGGAATATCAATGAAATCATAGGTGTCTACTCATAATATTTAATTCATTTATACATGCATAATTAAAATCCAGTATAAAATAACACACAAATTTAGAGATGGCGCTTTCATCAATTCACACACATTTAATGGAACAACTTAATTAAAATCCTCTCTGTGTATCTCTGTCACTTTCTGAGTCATCTGAGACAGTTTTTTCCCCAAGGCACGTCATACCGACTTCTTCCTTAGCCTTTTCAGATCGAAACCATTTTAACATCCATGCCCAACACTGTCGCTGAGCCTGTTCTACGGTCACCGACACCTGTGCACCGAACATGGGGGCAGCTGGCTTGTCATCTGTCTGTAGGTGGCCTGCACCAGCGACACTGCTTCTTGGAGGGATCTTTAGGTTGCATAACGATGCTGTACACCTGAAACTCACACAACATGGTATGACAACTATACTTCCATGAAAAAGTCAATCATAGAAAAACAGTCCCAAGCTGTCAGTCGGGCAGCTCTGAACACGCCCTGGTCCATGGCTTGCATATATCAGCAAATGCAACTGCAGATCCGGAGAGGAAACCGATGGCTGCCAGAGGGGAAGGGGGTGGGGGCGGGGTGGGAAAGGTGCAGGGATTACACATCACAAACCAGCAGCTACAAAACAGTCATGGGAATGTAAAGTACAGCATAGAAATATAGTGAATAATATTACAACCAGTATGCGTGGTGCCAGGCGGGCCGTAGATTTAAGGGGGGATCGCTTCGTAAGTTATACAAATGTCTAACCACTAAGCTGTGCTCCTGAAACTAATACAATATTGAATGTCAACTGTAATTGAAAAATAAAAAAATCAACTCTAAACTGTAAAACTAAAATAATTAATTAGTGTAAAACACAAGTTAAATAATAAAGTGACCTTTTAAAAGTTGGTTTAAAAGGTGCTGAAAGGAACGAGGCGGCCGATACGGAAAGCTCTCGGAAGACGTGAAGTGCTAAGAGCGCGGTGCAGCCGGTGCGGCACCCGCCGCGCGCGGAGGGCTCCGGGGGAACCTGCGGAGCTGAAGCTGCTCTGCCCCAGCAAGGTCAGCAGAGGCAGGGAGCCTCGGTTTCTGCTGTATGCCCTTTTACAGTATGTGAAAGAAGAAAATGGCCTCTGGAAGGGTCATTTATGATTACATTTAACACTTGTAATTATGACTATTCTGGGTTAAGTTTTGTAGCTTCCTTTTAAAAAAGAATTCCACTCAGGAACCTCTACAAAGGGGCAAAACTATCACTAATTAAGGTAATTCCAGGTCTAGTGTGTCTTTTCCAGAAAGTAGCTCACTCACGGGGGTCGAAAATAAGGTACCGTATTTTTGGACCATAAGATACACCTAGGTTTTAGAGGAAGAAAATAGAAAAAAAAATTTTGAAGCAAAAAAGTGTGGTAAAATATTTCATAACATAAATAGCATAATATTTCACCAATATAAATGTAAACAGAACTCAACAGCAGTGTTAACAACCACTATTCCTCCCAAATTTGCCAGATGTGGGGGTGTGTGTTTTATAGTATGAAAAGTACAGTAATTGAAAGAGAAACCAAACAATATGAGAGATGTATAAAAATAAAATATACAATGACACCCTCCTTTCTGAAAGATAATTTGAAGCATATATCATAAATACATGCACGTTGACCTCTATTGACAAGCCTTCATTACTGTATTCTTCAGTGTTATATGTGCCATCTTATTTAATACTCATCACAAGCACTGTACGAGTACACTGAGAAATAGTGAAGCTGCCCAGAATCAGCAAGTTAATAAGTAGCAGAGCTGAGTATTCGCCTCGAGGTCTGTCCAATTCTGAAAATCATGCCTTTTCTGTGATAAAGTCCCGCCTCTCCTACTGAGCCCCGCTGCACTGTGGGCCTTCATATGTATTCTCACGTGGGGTCTTCAAACGGCAGCGCTTTGCAGATATTGAACCTGAGGCCCAGAGTGGATTATGCCTTTCTCAGGGCTGACCGACTCGCACCCTATAAAAAATAATATGGTCATCACCCAACGGGCACCTTGGGAAGGCTGACTTATCTCATCCTGCATTATCCTAGGAGTTAAGTACATTTGCTTCCCCATGTTTGCTCAGGTCCAAGATTAAACTAATTCTGCCTTTATCCCTAACCAGCCTATAGCTTGCCTAATACCGTAAGCCCAGTGGACTGTTGATGGAGCCCCATCAGGTGGTGTAGTGGGGCTGTCGTTGGTGCTGGGACTTGATGAGCCTCAAGTTTGGTTTTTCTGTGCTTTCTGGTTTTTTATCACTTGCTTCAGAAACAACTTCTTGCGGAGAAGATATTTCTAAAGATCACGAACCCATGCATTAGCAACACTTCAGAAATCTCACCAACCACACACCACAAGGCAACAGAAACAGCACAGGAAGCAGGAAAACAAGGGTGAAGACTCAAACCGATCCTTCGTGACCTACCAGATGCTAACTTAAAGCTCAGTAGAAAACTCCGCCTGAGCATGTATTTATCACTTTCGTGCCAAAGGCTGGCACAAAGGTATGCAGGGAGGAAAGCCTCCCTGTCTCCCTGTGGCAGGGCGGTGACAGCAGCGGCAACTTTACAATTAAAGGGTTAAGAATAAGGCCCACAACAAGGGGTCCCAAGGATTTCTGAAAGAGAAAGTGTTTATATTACGTAACAGAGCGAGAAGAATAGCCCCTCTCTGCACGCCACCTGCTGTGATCTCGGCGTCGCCTGTTCACAGCCCTGGGGAGGCTGTGCCATGTGCCTGTGGGAGACTCGCATCCTCTTGCTATTTGCACAGCGCTACATTTATCTTCCTAATCGCAGCATGTGAAAGTTCCTGCTTCCAGAATCAAAGACCAAATATTAAAACAAACCTTTCCTTGATATTATCCTCCTGGCCGAGGCTGTTTGTACTCGTAACCTCTGTTTATCTATTTTCAGCAGCATTGTCATAAGGAGGAATTGTATATTTACACACTTGTGCCTCCATAAAGGATCATTTGTCAATGTGCTAATTTGTCTCTTTACAAACATGTACCTGTTCCTCTGTTCCTGAGCCCGCGTTAGGTGCTGGGCACACATGGATGAGTAGGAGATTTCTTTGCATCAAGCTGCTCCCACTTCTAGAGGGAATGTCCCTGAATGGAGTCTGTGGGAGGGGGTGAGTGTGAGAACCTAGGGTGCCCAAAGGCAGGAGCCAGGGCCCTGATCGGGGTGAGGGGGAAGTCTGCACGGAGGAGGTGCCACTGGAGCTAGACAGTGAAAGATGAGTAGGAGTTTGCTGAGCTCTGTGTTACAAGGAGGGAAGCAAGGTAGAGGTTAAAAGGAACAAGTCGGGACACTGGGTTCACTTCAAGCATTTTGAGGAGGAAGGAGACTTGTTGGTTTGTGCATCGAGCATTTTGGACAGAAGAGTGTTTTCTCAGAAAGACTAGCTAATCATTCCCACTGGGACTCTACGCCTTAACAAAAGCCATCATTCCCTGCCTGTAATGCATGGACAAATAAAAGAGGGATGGGCAGACTCTGAATGGAGGGGCAGCTTGCAGTCTGTCAGGGGGGTCAAGAGGCGAGGACTGAATGGGTCACAGGGAAATTCTTCGAGGGCAACCTGCCTGCTGGCCTGGTCTGCTAGGCAGGAGCCCTACTAACCCTTGATGCTCAGGGTGGAAGCCCCACCATGGTTGCTCCCAGTGAGTGTTTTCTGGCCTTCGGTGCAATGAAAGCAAGGCATGAGCTCCAGAAGAAAGCTACTTTAGTGTCCCCAAGCCCCAATATTTCCCTGTAGCTTTCCTCTCTTCAGCACCTCTCACAGCAGAGCTTTGTACACACTGGGTGTTCAATAAATGCTTGCTTGATTGGCCAACTAAGTGATCACTACTAGCGCAATAGAGAAAAAAATCAGATTCTCCCTCAGGATGTCTATTCCAGTACCACATTTTCAGTGCAAGTTAGTGCAAAGTTCCAGTGAGGTGAATCATTTTCACTGTTTGCAAGGTCCACGCGACCAGTCACAAGCTGGCTAATGGGATTGAAAAGGAAAAGGAAAAGAACAATTGAGCATGTTAGAAGTCTCTTCCCTAGCCAAGATTTGCAGAGCACCAAAGCTGACAGACCTGTACTCTGATACAAACCACTAGCTAGTGTGGCTATAATTTGGCTGTCAGAACCCAGGGAAATGGGAAAAGCAAAAGCAAAGAAAGCAGCCAAAAATGACTAGATTTAGGGCCCCGAAATAACACAGTAAAACGTCTGGGTCCTTTATCTCCAACGTCTGTGTCCAAGCGCTTCAGGGAGCTTCTCACATCTGAGGCTGCATACCCTCCGGCAGGAAGCAAGTGTTCCTCTGGGCGCTGACAGACCACTTGAACCCAACCAGTCACAGTTTGCTAGGTCAAGAGGCTCGGCCTTCAGCAAGAGCTGTCTATAGGGTTTTCATAGGCCACCTTCGGCTTTTTCAGCATTGGTTCTACTTTCAGAATTCATCTGTCACACTCCGATAGGCTGTACTCACAGAAGACAGAGAATGCTGGACTGCCCCGCTGTTCCACTCCTGTGAGCACCACTGCCCTGGATAGATGGTTCCAGAAGGAGGACATACTCTGATCTTGACCACCCCTGAGGTGTCTACTATGGAATTTCAGATACCTTTCTAAGTGCATTTTATATCACCGCTATTTTCAAAGCTATGACAGTAATGCAGAGTAAAGGTGTGCACTGATTAAGGTAACTGATCTGTCAGCCATAGTAATTGCCTCAAGGTACCAATACTGCACTGGGGATACTACGGACAATATGCATACAGTTACCTCCACGCACAGGCTTCCTGTGCACACATATTGGGCTGTTTCCACACTTGACATTCTTATTCCACTCTCGTCCTCTGACCCTAATCTTTACACTTAGGGGACAGTTACATGGCAAACACGCAACCCGATGGACATTTTCTACAACCATTTCTTTCTAAACGGAATTATAAGAATGTTTCTAATTCCTCGCTCTTGCAGTTTTACAACATCAAATGGTCACAACTCCATCTGTCAAAATTTTGTATGCGTATCTTGTACAGTGAAATAGTAACTATGAGATTGAATGCACTTACCACATGGCTTTTTAGATGGGTTTTAATTCTTCCTTATAGCAGGGTGGTCCAATCTGCTGATTGTCAAAAACCAGGTACTCTTCCAAATGTCAAGGACAGCCAGCCCCATAGCACAGTGTATTTTTATCATCATCTAGTCCTATCTCACCAGCTCACACACACTCACATCATCCCCGATTCTTATCTGTCACTGCTGAAAGTCTAGAGATCACTGCTATTAAAGCCCCTGCCTCGGCAGCCACTGGCTCATCGATGGCCTCGTGGGGGTGGGCATAAATGGAAAAACCTGAAAGGAGTCTGGGGCTAGAGAAGAAATCAGTCAGGACAAGGCAAACGATAGAAATAGAACGTGTTCAGTAGAAAATCCTGCCAGGATTTCATGAATTTAGAATGGAATTCTGCCCTTAGTTCCCAAGCCTGCTAGCACCATCCCGTCCATCCAACCTGCTCCCAGTTTTGATGTTAAAAACTACGCAAAATCATGGAAAGCCAGCTAACTTAGACGACTCAGGTCCATCTTGAGATTCTTAAATGGCATCTTTTTTTTTTTTCTCAAGAAACTCCAGTTTCTTCTTGATCTGCTCTTAATTGCTGCTATGTCTTCCGCTCACTCTGTCGTCTCTTGTGTGAGGAGTGGTGTTATGTTGCAGAAACTGATTCTGAGCAGGGCCCTGTAATTCCTTCAGCAACAGTCCCAACATGAAGCCACGGAGGCTGTGGGCTCAGAAAAGACTGGGTCGGGGCCTGGTGTGGGACGGAGGTGAAGAACATGGACACAGGGCCAGGGCATGTCGGCTCCCCTGACCCCGCTCCGCCCCCCACCCACCACTGCTGTTGCTCTGAGTACCCTGGTCGACTCCTGACTTGGGAGGGACTAGCACACATCCTTCTTTAGTTCCTTTCTCTGCCTCCTATTTCCCCACACCACAAGCTAGCACCGTCTGGGACATAAGCGAGTTCCCCACTCAGTTCCAAGGAGGGAGGGAGAGTGGGTGCTTCTCAGCCCACGGCAGCCCACGCTCCCATTTAATGAACACAAGTACTAATGCCTTATCCTCACCCACAGTCTGCTCCGGTGCAGAAGGGAAGATGTCTCCTGAGACAGGACCAGAGCCAAGACTGAGCCTTCCTCTCCATCAGGTGGATTAGCAGCTAGCAGCTCTATTTCCTGAGTGCTCTGTGCCAGGCCAAGAACTTGACACTTAGCATTTCATTTCAGCTCCTCCCAACCCCCAAAGCCCCACCGGGTAGACATGATCCCTCCTTTAAAAAAATGCAGATGGAGCCTCAGGAGAAATTCGCCCCAGACAGCCGCCCAGCTTGTGACTGGGGTCACACCTGGAGAGTCCTGCCCCAGTACAACTGTTCCTGACCACTACCCACGGTGGCTGTTCGCTTTCTCCTTTATGGATATAAATCACACCGTACTACACATAGTATTTTTTCAGATCACACAAGCCAAACCTCCCCCCCATTCTGATTTAATAGGGGGACATTTGCCTTCTGTGTACCACCACTTGCGTGCGTTCTCCCCCAGCCAATCCAGTGAAAATTCACTGTGCTGGTAACCCCGATTTTGAAGGAGGCATGGACTCTGACAGGAGTGCTCTCTGCCTCTCCCGGGGGCCCCTGTGTGTGTGTGCAGGGGGAGGTTAACTCCTGCAAACCGCACTCAGACTCCCTCACTTCTGGGTGCTGACTGTGTTCAGTCCACGGGAGGTGTGGGCAGGATCTGTGCGGGCAGGAGGAGAGAGGCGCTGAGTGGGGTCTTCCGTCCTGCTCTCTCCCGGCTCTGCTGCTACGGTATAGGCAGCGGGTGTGGCCCTCCACGACTACCACTCTCCCGCTCCTGTCCTGGAGTTCTGACTGTCCCCAGGCCCCAGGAACATGGTTTCCTCCTGTTGTCCCTGCAGGCCCAAGAGAGGTGGAAGCTTCCCACTGTGGGTGACCCCTGGGTGCTTCAGAATCTCTCGGTTCTCTTGGCCAGTCTACACCTCTGGACATAAGCCCCATCATAACTTCTCTTCCACATTCCGGCTGAGTGCACCTTCTGTCCCCTGCTAGGTCTCTGAGAGAAATCCTCTAGCATCCCCCGGACCATAGAAAAAGGCTAAAAGACCCTGAAACAAGACCTAAACAAGACTAAGGCCACTTATTTTCGTGGAGACTTTTGACTCATTTTTTATAAACTGGGGCTGACTGTGCTGCCCAAAGGAGAAGACAGAGCTCGGGCACCTTTCCACAGTTTCCAAAGCTCAGCTATGATCCATATGGTGACGAAGGCAGACTTTCAAGCCCTCAGTCCTGAACAGCAAGTTCACTTCCAACTGCAACGTTTAAATGCTGGTGCATTAAATTTAGAATAAGAATAAACATTTACCCTTCATATGTACTGCATAATTTCACATCTGTAATAAACTTCCCATCCTATACCACACACCCCTTCTAAGTTGAGTCAATGTAAGGAAGCTCTCATCTGAGCCCTTGGTCTTTCTAAAAATAAAAATGATAACATCACCAACTCTCCCCCTTTACTCTTTTTGTGATGTATTTTGAGCATAGCAGGGCCTCATACTTTATTGGGTTATTTTTCTTTTCTACATATAATATGCATGCCACAAACCTACAATTATGGGATTTCTAGGAATTTAAATGATATGCCTTAGATACTAAATTGATTCCTTTGTTTTTCATACACACACAAACAACCATCCAAGAACATGAGCCAGCTTCTTAAAGGTCAGCCTGGGACCAAACTTAAATCCCAAAAATGAGTTTCAGAAAGGCCACCTTCATTAACCCTTCATTAATTAGAATGAATAAATAACTATCCATCTAAGAGGAGTACCCTCTCTTTCTTATGTTCTCGAATTGAGGGAGATTCTCAAAGTGGTGACAATTCCCCATTATACTCACGGAGAGATGGCCCTGTCTGAACCTTCAGTCCAGTCACACGGGCTCAGGCCAGGCTTTCCAGGGGTAATGCCTGGACCGTCTTATACCGCAAAAGCCCACAGCTGAAGTAATTGACCGCAGCCCACTGCACTGAACGAGGAGGTCAGGGCCACTTTAGAGCAGAGACGGGAGAACACAGTAATTTCCAGATGACATCGTGTTAGCCAAGTAGAATGAGTTGGAACCCACTATTTTCATCAGAAATGGGTTGGATCATGGAATGTGATCACACACCTCTGATTCTGTTACAACTGACTGACAGCTACTGAGGAATAAAGAAATATAGAAGATGATGTTTGCCTTCAAAGCGTTTATAGTCTGGTCAGGTTAGGGCAAAAAAAGAGAGAGAGAGAGAGAGAATGAAAGCAGACACTGAAAGTTGAGAAGTGAGTAGCCGAGACAGTGAAGGCTCTGGGGGTTGAGAAAAAAGATGAACCACAGGAAACTGCCATCCAGATCCCTGCAGACAAATATTTCTTTTCTAAAGAGCAACAGTTCCTGTTGTAAAAATTACAAGAGGAAACTTCATATTACCTAATTCAATCAAACAACATTCTTTCTTTATTGCAGAGGCTTGCTGACTAAACATTATAATATTAACAGGCTCTAGAATCATGCAAACAATGATTAAATGCACTTATTTCCTGATACGTTTCTGCAGCTTAAACATACACTGTACGTGAATCGTTACCGAGCTGACAGGAAGTTTGCACCATGCGGAGGGCATTGAAAGGGTATTCCCTTGCCTCACCACATTGCTACCGATCTTCTTAAAGCCATTTCAGAAATGTTGAAAACCAGTGATTTATGCTTAATAAGAAAAGACAAGCCCAGAGAAGGTAGGAAATCAGAAAAAGGAGTTAACTTTCCCTTTCTGTCTGCCGTGCACCCTCACAGCCGGCCAGGCTCGCCACTGTTTCATCTCAGTGAAGTGCGGAGCAACTCGCCATGGAGCCTTGGTGCAGGCAGAAGCCATTCCCGGGGTTGGCCAGTGTTTTTCCAAAGAACAGGAGGGCACAGGCTCTTTCTCTTTCTGCCCCTTGCAGGGGGAACCAGTTGTCCAGTTCACTTCGACTGATTTGGACTTTAAAAGGAAACACTTCCCTCTGCAATGAATAGCCCCAGGCAGTTGTAAAGTCCGACCCACTCCTAAACGGATTCTACCCTCCAAGGGCAGACATGACTTCCCAGGTAATCCACATGAATTAATGGCATCCCGGGTGACCTGTAAGTACTGTGGCTGTCTCTCCAAGCATGGAGAAATGTCTCCTCAGAAACGACAGCAGCTGTAGTGTTATTGCAGAACTTTTCTCCCTATTAGCAGATGGCTGTACTTCTTTCTTATTTCCAATTATGAAAACATGTCTCGACTTGTTATGATAGGCTACTGTAAGCATTTGACTCCCCCACCCCCTATAAGGCACGTGGAGAAACAATCCTGTTTATTTGAAACTCGGTTTATGACTAAGTGAGTTGACTCAGGGTCTGAGTGATCCCTTTTCTGTTGTTCTTCATATTTTTTTAATTCACTAATAGTGTGTAATTTCAAATGTCAGGAAATGGTAATAAAAGCATGAACCTTTTATCCCCTGTCGAGTATAAATATATAAAGTTATAATATATAAAATAAAAACTATGGCTGGTTCACATTTTTAAATTTTTTCTTCATACCACACTGGTGGTATAAAAGCCTCTTTTATGCACATATCTTTGCTTATATCCATATTTGTATCCTCCATATAAATTCAACCAGAGTCAAACTCTCAAAAGAGATGCTTTTTTTGTGTGTGAGTCTCCATCTGGGTCTTTTTGGCCATTCATCTTCTTAAGATTAAGGGGAAAGAGAAAATTTTACACTAGAGTAAAACAAGCTAGCCCGTACCCTTGTAAATCTAGTCTAAAATGAGTGTATACACAGGACAAGCAGTCTTGCCTAAAAAGGAAGTATTTGCCTAAGTTGAATAAAGAATGACCGCACAGAAAATATTATTCAGACATCTAGGCCCCAAATAGGAAAAGAAGGGTTACTCTTAGAAAGATGAGCAGAAACGAACATTTTGCACAAGATGAACCGTCTTTAAATAGTCTTGGCTTGGCATCTCAAAGAACCAGCATTACCATAGGCATCTATGTGCCCATGAGGTCTCTCTCTACTTTCTGTTCAATATATCTGCAGAATCCATGGCTGATAGAACCCACGTCTGATGGTCCATCAGGCATCAGGCATCAGAGAGGTTATTTTCTCAGACGGTCCTGCTTTTTTATTTTGTTTTTCTTGCCCACTTTCCCTGGAAGGTTGAAGGAAGCACATACACACACTTAATTTTGGGCTACAGGATGAATAAAAATAAGTGCAAATATCAACCTTTGAAATAAACTTGCAAATTTACAATTCAGGGGAGAAGTGTTAAGTATGTCAAGTTGTAGGCGGCATTTGAGGCCACAAACGGGTCCCGAACATACAGTATTTATACGGGGCCCTGGGCCCACACAACCACTAATTACGTGTTTCTCTGGCTGTCGCAGCAAGGGGGCGAGGCATCATTAGCCCCATTTTACAGGCCAAGAATCTAGAGTGAAGTGATGGGCCTCAGGTTACAGGCGCAACGGAAGGTAGAAAGGAGTCTGATAGTCCCTTAGTCCAAGCAAACTTCTTGTCTAGCCTCATCTTAAAAATATCAAAGAGGGAAATAGTGGTGTAGACGGAGAATTTTTATTCCCACAGTGAGAACACCAGACACTCCACTACACTTTGAGGTAAAACCAGAGTCCCTGAAGTTGGTCCACAGCAGCGGTTTGCTGACAGCAGCGTGCATCCGGGCTCCCTGGAGGGCTCATTAAACACACGAACTTCGGAGCCTCACCTCCAGCTTTCCCGATTCAGAAGGCCTGGGGTTGGGCCTGAGCATTCAGGCTTCTGAAAAAGACTTGGGTGGCGCTGGTGCTGCTGCTATGGGGAACGCGCAGTGATGGAATTCATCTTCACCCTCACATCTAAGATTTTTCTCATATTCCTCGCACCACTCTCACTACCTCCACACCCCGGTATTATGTTCAGATTGACAGCCCCTGCCGGCCCTGCCCTCCTGTTGGCCTGGCTTTTCAGCTTGCTCTTCCTTGGTCTTACTTAGTATGTCCTATGGACAGAAACAGGCCAAGTTCCAAGGTGATTAAAAGCCTTGGTTTTAATACACAGTCATACCTCGGTACTCATGGGCTTCAGAACTCCTCAAACCATGTACTCGTCGCATTTTTGATGAAAAAAAAATGTTTCAGCACTTGGCACTTGCTTACTACTCAACGTATCTCTCACACAGTGAGACAGAGGTCGATGCAGCAGTCTCACAGTAGCTGGCGAACAATTCGGTACTCGTCGGTTTCGGTACTCATCACAAATTCTGGATGAATTAACAACAAGTACAGAGGTACCACTCTATACCTGACTGCCTTATTTCTACTCAAATCTCAGTCCCTCCACCGATGCATCTGCAACACGGGACAAAAATACTATCTACTGCATATGTTTAATCTAAGGGTTAATCATGGTAACCCACTCAAGCATTGAGTGCCTGGCATGGAATAAGAGCTCATTAAGAATGATCATTAGTATCATTAGATGTTTATGCAACCAGCATTTGTTGAACATCTCTATACTTTAGATTCTATGAAGAGTAATGAAGATAAAATGACAAGTCCTGATCTCTGCTCCCGCGAGGAGCTTAATTCGAATTTTTCAGCTAGATGGGAGCTCCAGAGTCACTTGTGGTACTATACCATATGGAGATGTACTAAGGTACATTTATTACTAGGAAAAAACAAAACAACGCAGCAATGACAAAAACCCTTCTCCGAATGGCAGCTTATGCCGGAGACCAATAGGTACGTACTGAGTTGTTCTGGCTGAACAGGGAGGAAGGACGACAGGAAGGTCCTTTCCCACACCCCTATCCTGCTTCTCCCCAGGCTTCTGGGAGCCACGCTTATTTAGAAAACCTAAGAACTAATCACTCCTCTCTCTTTACGATTGAGGAAACTAAGCCCCAGAGAAGTGGCATAACTTGCATACAGGCCCCAGAGCTAATTATGATGGAAAAGATAAGACTGGATGAAGATAAAGTATTACAGAATCAATCATGCTGGGAATGACCTTACAGGCGAATTTAAGATGATCGAAGGTTCTCATCTTATACATAAAGATACAGAGGTCTCTAGGTTTTTGAGAAGCAGATGCTGAGAATATGACTCAGGTCTCCTACCTTCCAGGCCACATCTCTCTGCTATACCTCTTCTCCCTGTAGTTCCTGCAAATCCTACTGCAGGAATGGAACATTCCCCACAAAATGAAACAGGCTTTGGCCAAGTACAGTGTCCCAGGAAGGTCAAATATTTCAGCCAGCAGCTAAGGGTGTTTCCCCTTAAAAGCTGCCCTCATCCCTAAAGCTGCGTAGGCTTAGTTAGCTTAGCAACACTTTGCAGAGTCACTTCCATTTTTGTAAGTGTCCCTTAAAATCAGAAAGTAGCATTGAAAGGAATTTGGTGTGGCTCAGAGCCAGGAGAACATCAAAGAAGGCCTGAGTCAACTGCCTGGTATCCGTGGTGTGATGCTAGCTTACATCAAGAAGAGGCATAATTCCTTTGCCAAATGCCACTAGCTTCCTTGCCAAGGAGACCAGTCTTTGGATTGCAAAGGACGAAACACAAATTGCAAACAGGAAGCAATCCGAGGTGGACAGACCACCTAGCTGCTCCACCCGGACTAACTGCACCCTGAGCGTGGAGCAAATCTGGAGCTGAATGAACAATTTGCTGGCAGAGGCCTTTGAGAAAGACGTGTCCCGCGGGAGTGGGGCAGGAGCAAGGTGTTGGGCGAACATCTCAACTTCTTATGGAGAGAAAAGGAAAGTTCTCTGAGAAATAGGTGGTCGACCTGGACATCGATCCCAGAAAATAAAGACGGTGCACATCGTAGAGGAAGTCGATAATGGTGCTGCCACAGGAGCCCACCCAGCCTCACTAAGAACAGCTTGAGCCACACTAATGCCCGTCATTTCTTTCCAGAACAAAGTCGTAAGCTTGGGGCATCTGAGAAAATGAAGCTGACAAGAGAGATTTCTGCCAAGAATTTTGGCCAAGGTTACAAAACACAGGATAGAAACCAGATAAATAACTTGATGACTGACCATTGCAAATGGCACACATTAGCGGACAGAAAAATATTTCTTGGCCTTATCCTAGGCAATATTTTTATTGATGATTTAACCAAAAGCAAAAACTGTCCATGTACAAGAAATCTAATGGCATGTAACATAGTTTCAAAAAGTATGTCCTTCACCCTTTCTGGAATGAAGACTCAGAAGCTCGAATTACTGCCTGGGATGGGTAGCTAATACTTTAGATGGAAAAATGTGGATTTTAAAAGATCTATATAACCTGGCACCAAATTCAATAGAATTTCACTTAAGAAAGATGAATGCAACATTTTGCCAAAAATTAAAAAAAAAATCATTGCCAGTGTTGAGGAGACACAACTTGGTGGGGGCACATGTGACATAGAGGCAGAGAGGTGCCCTGTGTAACCTCAGTAGCTGTTACAGTGTGACAAAGCTGCTAGGAGACGCTGACCCCAGGCTGTGCTAACAGAGTGGCAAGGGGCCGCCTGCTTGGGTCAGACGCCTGAAGAGGCGTGTGTGGCTCTGGGGCTGCACTCTACGGGATTAGTGAGGAACTATGATGTATATATCTGGACAAGAATGCATAAAATAAGAGTATTTAAAACCCTATCATGGCCCTGACCAATGTGGCTCAGTGGGTTGGGTGTCGTCCCACAAAGCAAAAGGTCATGGGTTCAATTCCGGGTCAGGGTGCATGCCTGGGTTGTGGGTTCAGTCCAGGTAGGGGCACATGTGGGAGGCAACCGATCTGTGTTTGTCTCTCATGTTGGTGATTCTTTCCCTCTCTTTCTTCATCTCTTCCCCCTCTCTAAAAATAAATAAAGTTAAAAAAAAAAACCCTCATCATGTGAGACACGGTTGAAGGAAGCTGGGTTAGCAATGTCACTGGGTGAGTGTGGACTATGCCTCCAAACAGCTGAGGGCCAGATGTGGACATGTTCTGCGTACAGGCAGACCCCGAGACAGTGCGGGCTCGGGTCCTGACCACGGCAATAAAGTGAGGACTGCAATAAAGTGAGTATCACAATGAAGCAAATCATAATCTTTTGCTGGTGGGCAGTCTAGCCTTCAATTTGTAAGAAAAGACAGTATATATGAATTGCAATTCAGCAAGCAAAGTGCAATACAATGAGGTATGCCCATAGTTCAGGATGGCAGAGAAACAGAATTAGTACCAGTCCCAGGGAAGCACTTTCTAACGGTCTCCAGTTTGGGGGCAGAGAGGTCCCCCTCACGAGAGGCTTTCAAGCATGGCAGACAGTGCTTCCCAAATGCGGGCACGTCCATCCCCCGACTCTAGGCTGTGCCGGACTTGAGTAGTGTAACTTGACTTTATTTACAGCAAACACCTCTTCTGGAACAAAGCCCCGAGACTTCACACTACCAGCTGAGAGACCTAGTTCTATGAGCCACAGAACCCTATCGAAATCCCAATAAAGCTGGTTTAATGATAGGTTAGGATTATATAGCGCTTTCATCTATGGAACCAGTGCATTTTCACATCAATTATTGCCTTTTATCTTCAAAATACTCCCACCAGGTAAGGGGGGGAGGACAAATCATGTTTTATTTTGCCCATGTTGTAGGGGGGGCAGCTTGAGAAGATTTGGCAATGGCTGTCCTGTCCTGATAGGAATCTGGGATTTGGAGTCTGGTTCTTTCCCGATCTCTATTTTCATGGGGAAAGCCACACTGTACCTTTCTACATGGCGCTGCCCCCAGTACAAAGCATTTCACAGCCAAAGTAATCAGGGACCGATGAGAACTCTGGGTTCCAGGGAAGGCAGGGGCTCCCTGGTGGAGACCAGCAGAGCTGTTAGGCAGCAAGGTAAGAAAGGCCATTTGACCCTTTTTAGTGGTGAACTGTAAGGAGAAGATGGCTTGGATAGAACACTTCTCCTCACTTTACCTCATTTTCCTCAATTATCTGAGGGGTTGATAATTCTCCGGGATGAAAAGCCACTCTAAAAATGGCTTTTAACATCACAGGACAATATCCAGGGCTTGAGAGCACTCTATTTTATGTTTCTACTGTGGTGTTTAACACAGTACGCCTTCAGTTAGATTGGCAAATGCCTCCCTGAGCAATCCGTAAGATGTGTAAAGGAAGTGCTACACCTTCCTTGTCTTTGTGTCAGGAGGCATAGAAGCAGGTAGGAGCACTCTCTGAAACTAGTCTAGTAGTTCCAGTCCTGGGTTCAAATCCCATATCCACCACCTATGAGCTGTGTGACTTTGGGCAAATTTGTCAACAGCTCTGTGCCTGGTTTCCCCACTTACAAAATGGGCATCATAGGAGCACCTCCTCTCTCAGAGGAGGGCTGTGGGGACTACATCAGCTAATCTAGCAATTTTCAACCTTTTTCATCTCATGGCACACATAAACTAATTACTAAAATTCTGTGGCACACCCAAAAAGATATTTTTTGTCAATCTGATAGGAAATAGGTATGTTTGTTTATTTATTTACACCAGGTAGCTATTGTGTTGGCTCTTGACATGTTTTTTATTTGACCACCTCAGGGAAAAGAGGTCAGTGCCCCTGACTAAACGGTCAGGTGTTGCGTGTTTTAAAAATTCTTGTGGCATGTGGTTGGAAATCACTGAGCTATCCTATGAGTACTTGGCCCCGGGTGTGTGCTTCACGGGCTAGCCTCCATGATCGCTGCACTGCCCACGTTATTACAGAGCACGGGAAGCCCTTAGCTTGGTGGTCAAAGTCGATCCACTCTCTATTCCAGATGCTGGGCTGTCCACTCCAGAAGGCAAAATTAGGAAAGCATGCATAAATGAAATGCATAGATAACCCAGAAACATAATTGCCGCAGAAAAATCCCACCATTTTCCACCAGTGAAGCATTGCACCGGAACTGCTAATGATCAATAAGGATCTCCCCTAGACTGTTTCGTAAAAGGGATAATGGTGTTGTGAAGTAATATCATTGTCAAGCAAGCTTTAGAAGAAGCCACTTTCTCCCATGAGAGAGAAATTTAGTTAACTGCTCTCAGCAGTGGGCCTAATTTTAAGTGCTTAGATTCTGGCGCTGGCGAAGAAGTAATGACAGAACCACGTGGTCCCTATGGATTCAGCAGATGGCCCCCTGCACCCGGGGTGTGCGGTGACAGGAAGAAGCGGTGCATTGAGAGCTGGAGAGAGAAGGTGATCACCCAACAGATCAAGTCTTCCTCAGCCTGGAAGGAGCAAATCAGAGAGCACTGGGAGGAAGAGCACAGAACCCGAGGGAAATGGGCAAGGCAGTTTTTATAACTAGTACAAATTGGGGAATAGCCATGAATATTACCCTTCCAACTGGGGTCTGGGATTCATCTCACTGCTAGACATCAGTAAGGAAAGTGGCCGTACTCTAGAAGTTGCTCTGTTGGCTTTGATGTTCCTTTAACATTTACTTGACTTTCACTCTTTCAAAAAAGAGAAGTCTCCTTGGAATAAAGTCACAGAAAACATACAGTCACACATATGTAGGGATGCCAGGCAAAAGCTATCTTGGTAAACCCTTGGGAGGATGACCTCGTTGTTCAAAGCCACAGGGTCCCATCACCCCCGGTTAACAGTGTGTCTGAGCCACAGGGGAGGGAAGTGACAAACAGTTATCTTCCCTTGGGGCAGAAACTGCAAAAATCTGAGACACAGCGAAGGGGTTCTGGGACCCAAATCTTCAGCATGCCTGGTTCACATTGTTGATGGACGTGGTGTCTAGGAGCCCTGATGGACGTGGTGTCTAGGTCTGATACAGAAGATGTCATTTTGATGCAACTCTATCACTTTGCAAGGTATCTAACTTCCCTAAACCTCCAATACTTCCTGTTTCATAGAGAAATCTACAGGACGTACCCACTAAGAGGACAGAGAACATTCAGTGTGCAAAGTGTTGAAGTGCTGAGCCCCATTCCTCACTAACTTTTTTTTTAGAGTGAGAGGAAGAGAGGGAGAAAGAGAGAAATACTGGTTTGTCACTGCCCTCATTCAGGGACTCATCGGGTGCCCCCTGTATGGGCCCCAATGAGAGATGGAACCACAACCCGGACACACTGGGATGACGTCCGACCAACCTAGTTACCCGGCCAGGGCGCTCCATTTTTTTCATTGTTTTAACTTTTCTTAATTTATTGCCACTAGTAAAAGGGAGTTGCAAACATTGAGAAAATGTGGAAATTGTAGCTACAAACTCGAGTGAGCTCTGACAGAGCCTATGGATGGATTGCTGACGCCAGTGCTTACATCCTACCTCGTCCACGCACATGATGCTAGGATGCCAACTGTTTACTTCATTCTGACCTCGTTTCTCTCTTAAATTTATTTTTAAATTATAGTTGATATTAATCTATGACAAAGAAGGCAAGAATACACAATGAGGTAAAGACAGTCTCTTCAATAACCGGTAATGGAAAAATTGGACAGATACATAAAAAAATGAAACTAGACCACTTTCTTTCACCAAATACAAAAACAGACTCAATACGGATTAAAGACTTAAATGGAAGACCTGAAAACATGAAACTCCTGGAAGGAAGAATAGGCAATAACCTCTTTGACATTGGTCTTAGCAATATCTTTTTTGGATATGTCTCCTAGGGCAAAGACAATCAAAGTGAAAATAAACAAATGGGCCTGCATCAAGCTAAAAATCTTTTGCACCACAAAGGAAACCATCAACAAAACAGAAAGGCAACCTATTGAATGGGAGGAGATATTTGCAAATGATATATAGCTGATAAGGGGTTAATATCAAAAACATGTGAAGAACTCATATAGCTCAACATTTTTAAAAAATCTGATTTAAAAATGGACAAAGGACATGAATAGACATTTCTTCAAAGACAACTTACAGCTGGCCAACAGACACATAAAAAGATGCTCGGCATTACTCATCATAACTTACTAAATATTGATGATCCTTAACCCACTCATCAATCCTCGGCTCTTTAGTGGAGAGTCACAAAAATGCAGAAATAACCTAAAGACAGGGGCTGGTGAGGGTCGGGGAGGGAGATTGCACAAAGGCACTGGGCATTGCAATACTGCCCCATTCACACTGGACCGGCAAGAGGCGACCAAGAGTTTGGTGCCACTTGGTTCCAGAGTAAACAGCTGCTCCGATGAGCCATGGCTGGCTCTGTGAACCCAACACTGCAGTATTGTGCACAGGCGCTCACAGGCACTGTAGGGAAATGCTGAAGAGAAGGTTGTTTTGTGGGAACGCACACAGACTCAGGGCCTCTGATCCAGACTGCAATCTCATGCTGACCCAGTGCTATCTCCTAGGGTCATCAAACGAGCTACTAGCGTTTCTCAGAAGTATGCCCTTCGCCTCAAATTGAAATGGACAAGTTCAGCGGCAAGGTTTTATCTGAATGGCATCCACAAGGATGGGAAACTAGAGGACGCTGCAAAGGCACCATCCACTGCACCGGGTGCCAGAGGATACGGAGAACGCCTTCGTGCCAGTAGAAAACTAAGGTGACGGTTGGACTTCTGCACCAAGAGGGAAGGTGCTGCGCTGACTTCTGGCTCCCTGTTTTCTCCTCTCCGTCTCAACCTGCAGAAACCCCTCAACCTCACCTTGGAGCCCAGGACTTAGCACGAACTGTGTTGTTTATCTAATAAAGGTGGGCTGGGAATGGAGGCCCGAATCCTTTTCTTCTCCTTGGTGATTCCGTGAAAACATTCCATGCACAAAGACCTCCACATAACTCCTGAGAAGCACACAAGAGTATATGGCACTGAGCGGCTTTTACACTTTCAGATTTCAAACACACACTTCCGTTTGTGTGCCCGAAACGATTTCCTGCCCCAGAAGCGTCCTGCTTCCTCTTCTCAGTGACCCTCGGTCTCACCCTCTTCTCAGGAACCTGGTGGGAATGACAGCTTCACAATGGGGCAAAGCCTGGGGACATGCCAGCCTGTGGTCCCCACTGTTTTGGGACCACATGAAAGGGACAGGGCTTTTACAGGAGCTGCAGCTGCCTCTGTATAGCCCTGACAGCCATGGGAGTCAGGCAAAACAAATTTTGAGGAAAGAAGACTCGTCCTTTTTATTTCACAGGGAGGTGAGGTTCTTCACTGTTAATGATGCCCAATCTATTATGTTACTTGCAGCTTTCACTGAAAGGTATAAGTTGTCACCATTTAGAAATGGCTAAATTAGTAGGGTTATAGATTACACACAGCATGGTTCACTGAACCAGTGCAGGCTTCTTGGCTCAGTAAATTTATAAGAGCCAAGGCTGAAAACAATAACTATTACAAAAGTTATCAGGAAAAAAAGTAAAAGAATTTGAATGGCCGGGGAACCACCCGAGACACCGGAAGCACATGAGGTAGTGTCTGTGTCCGGGCGCTGACCTCGCCCTCTTCTCTCCTCACTGTGCATCGTCCCCAGGACGGTCTCGTCCGCCCTCCTGGCTGTTATGAATTCCAGACAGCTGCCTCTAACCCAGACCTTTCCAGTAGGTTCTAGGGCAGGAGCCAGCAAACTTTCCCTGAACAAGGCTGGAGAGAAAATATTTAAACTTTGTGGGCCATGTGGTTGCTGGCACACCTACTCAACAACGCCGCCTTTTGAATGTGAAAGCAGCCGTGGACAATATGTAAACCACGAGCATGGCTGTGCTCCAATAAAACTTTTTTTGCAAAAACAAAGGGAGGGCAAGATTTGGTTGGCAGCCATTCTTCGATGACCCCTGCTCTGAACTCCAATGACCTACTAGACATTTCCACCTGCAATGCCACAGCTGCCTCAAAATTCAGTGCTGCCCGGCTAGATACACCCTCTTTTACCTCCTGGTCTGCTGTAGACACACCACTGACCTCAGGTGTGTGGGGCTGACACTGGGCCATCATTGCATTCCTGACCCTGGCATCCCACAGTCAAGCACAAGTCCTAGTAACTCTTTAAATATGGCTCACATGGACCACTCCAATGTGCTCTTTGAGTACAGGGCCTGTGTCTTACTCATATTTGTCACTATCTCCACCCCCCATTGTTTAATCTAATGTCTGGCTCAGGGAAGGGGCTCCAAAAAATATTTAGTGAGTGAATGAATAAACTAATGAATGAACTGTTATAACCATGGTAGGGCAGTGCTTCTTCAACCTCAACATGCATGTACATCACCTGGAGACTTTGTTATATGCCGATTCTGGTCCAGCAGGGCTAGAATAGGGCTTTGCCTTCTGTACGTCTATCAAGTTCCTGGGATGCTGAATGTTCCTGGTCCACAGACCACACTTAGAGTAGCAACAGTCTAGGTTCCCATACCCTTTGGTTTCAAAGTGCCATAGACGAAGAGATTTCTTCCTCAATTTTGATGCATATATTGGTTTCTTTCCATGGTTGTTTCATTACATTTTTATGTGCGCTTCTTTAAAACTCCCAAGATATCAATAAAATAGTTCATGACACCAAATGACTTTTAAATTTGCAGAGTTTACACACATTTCCATTTCTGTGCCTCACACTATTCGCCGCTTCAATTACTTCTTCCTTCTCTCTCTACGCCTACCCCTGGGTGCCTACTTAATTTAATTTAAGCATAACTGTGCTCATTATCTGTGTAGTGGTCTTTCTACAGACACTCTGCCAGTACAAGTCTTTCTTATCAAGATGTGTGACTTATCATGATTGTGCAAATGTCTTAAACAAATTATTATTGTTCAGAAATTCAAAAGAACAGTGTGTTTTCCCAGAACGCTAGTACAATGTCCAAATCGAACCTATTTTCAGGCTACTGACACCCCTTTTTATAGCAACAAAATACTTTTTTTTATCAGCAGAGCAAATAATTGCTTACAGAGCTCCAGGGATCACATGATTCCCCTCCCCTCAACACACACACAAGTAACTTCTCCCCAGCACACACACAAAGAATACACCAAGGGTAGTTGGAGAAACTTCATACTCCATGGAAGCTGAGCTATTTGCTTTGGCAAGTTACAAGTATAAGCCTAACATTGTGGCAAAAATCACAATTCTTTGTATGAGTTCAGGAAAGTCTGATATCACATAGGAGCGGCAGCTCTGGGCACATTCCACTCTGCCTGGAAACCAGCTTTCAGTCTAAAGGTGCCATAGTAGGCTACCACATACCAAGTAATCTCAGCATTGTGGAAAATTACATCTTCCCCAACAATTTCTAAGGATTGAATTGCATCAGAAAATAGGTGTCATGGTGAATATGTGATTCTAACCAGGCTTTTTCACTACTAGAGAGTAGTAAAATGCACTATAATCAACTCACGCTATGTAAATTGTTCTCTCTACATATTTATCTCCAACGAGGAGAATCAAGTTGTCTAACCCGAACTGATAGAAGAAAACGATTGCAAAGGTATAGCAATTTTATAACAAATAACTTGTAATACCTGTGTCTCAATCCATTTGGGCTGCTATAACAGAAGATCCCAGATGGGGTAGCTGATAAGCAACAGAAATTCATTTCTCACAGTTCTAGAGACTCTAAGTCCCGGCGCAGGGTGCCAGCACGGTCAGGCGAGGGTCTGCTGTAGGGCTGCAGACTTCTCATTGTGTCCTCAGATAGAAGAAGGGGCTGGGGAGCTCTTTGGGGGCCTCTTTCAGAAGGGCGGTAATCCCGTCCATGAGGGCTCCACCCTCACGGCCCACACTTTTCCCAAAGTTCCCGCCTCCAAATACCATCTCGCTGCTGTCAGGTGGGGGGAGGAATTTGGTGGTGGTGGGGAACACAAATATGCAGACCATAGCAATCTGATTTTATTACATATATGTGCACACAGACGCACAGGGCCCTGCACAAATAATGCCTCTTTTTTATTCCAAAATCTCTTATTAAATGATCATGCAATGATTTTTTAAAGCATGCAATTCTGTAACATAACAATATCACAGTCAAGTATACCATGGGACATTTTAGGTAAAATGTTCAAATTAAAACTATAAATTATTGCACCCTTATTATTACCCTACAAACTATCCTCAAGCAGGTGCCACTTCTCCTGGACCATACACACACACACTCACACACACACACACATACACACATATGTATACATGTTTATATATGGCCAAAATTCCTATTTACCCTAAGTCTAAATCACAGATGGCAAACACAAGGCCATGGCCAAATCTGGCCCTCGACCTTGTTTCATCCAGCTCAGCACCTTGTTTCTACCTGGTGGCAGTGCCAAACTCTCACTTAACGGTTAAAGAGTAAGTTACATTTATATGGTCCTTAAGATTACATTCGACCCTTTGAAGGCAACCATGAGGCTGATGTGGCCCCCAGTGAAAATGAGTTTGACACCCCTGATCTAAAAGATCAGAAAGGTAAAATAAAATGGGCTGAATAGTAACAATTTTCATATCGACAACTCTGGGGAATGGAAAAACCCTGCATCTTCTAAATCATCAAAGGAACATTAAGACTTCCAGACTTTTGGAGCTGAGAGCGGCCAGGAGCTCGTGTGAGCCGATGGGCACACTGGCAGCTGTGTGCTGAGCCCCATTCGTTGGGAAAACTCTCCCGTTGCATGAGAAGCTGAGCATGGCCCAGATCCAGTCCGCCTCGTATGCCCACAGACGGCCTTTGTGCTGCACTGACTGAGTGGTGTTAAGTACCATAACCTTCTGTGTGTTCAAATTGTTACAAGTTTCATAATTCCCATATCCTAGGACAGTGGCCAGCATAAAGTGAGAGGTCGATAAACATTTGTTGAGTGAAAAAAAAAAGAGTTATATATAATAGCTCTCAAATATATCACCATATTATCAGAATACCCCATTTTTTAGGGCATCAATCTGACATTTTTCCAGAACCTCTGGTATGCCAGGCACTTTACAAGGCGGAGGTGAACCTCACAGTAACAGGTTTATTTTATTCATTCCGAGAGCTTAATTTAAGGTGACCCTATTATTGTGACCTCCTCATGCGCTGTCATCATTTATCAGCTTAGCTCTGCCGACCGCACCTGTGCGGTATTCCCTGGAGGAACTGTTTCCACCTTCAGCCTGTAGTTAGGACTCTTAGGGTTCAGCAAGCTTCTTCCGAGGACAAGACAGGAGAGAAGCTGCAGTCTTCGTGCTAGCCTGCCAAAGCTGAGGAAGATGGAGCAGATCAAACCCAGCACGCTGGGCAGGCAATTTGGACATCTCCCTTTCAGATATACCCACCAAAAAGGAGAGCATTTCACAACGATGCAAAGGTTCTTGACTTAAAAGCATACATGTATTGGGTATCTCACCTACAATATTTGTTTCCAGGGTATCAAAAAAGTAGAAATGTGAAAAAGTAAGAATACGATAAAAATCCTAATTTCATACGCATTCAGGAAACAGTACAGTGCTCGTACAACTGAATGCTAAATTACAGGAAGGCTAACGTCTACATTGAGAGTGCTGGTGTTTAAAATTGTAAAGAGCTCGGAGGGGCTGGTGGATTAGAATCTCTTGCCAACATAAACTCCCAGTGTTGACTGAATCAAGTGACACTTTATGGCGGGAATGCCTGGGATTCTTCCATCGCAAAACAGTTTCTAAGAATCCAGAAAAATGAAAGACAGTAAAGTCTTAATGAGTTATCCTTCAGTGCAAAAGCAGGCCAAACATTTCCACTTGGCATTGGACTCCTATCTATCCTTCTCAGTTCACCTTAAATGGTCATCTCACACGCTCTACCTCCCACCTAACAAAAACTTGGAACTTTCATCGAATTAATATTCTGCACGTGTCTCATCTCCCAGACCGTACTGACATCTCCTCAGGGGCAGAATCATGCTGGGTTGATCTTTGTTGTCCTCCCTGGCTCTCAGCTCCAGTATACTGTGTATAGTCGTCATTGGGAAGTAATTGTTGATAGTGAGTTTTTAGAAATTTTTTTTGTTGGTGGTCCAACTTTCCCCTTCCTCTCCCTATGTTAATAGTTTTAAAATTCACTTTCTTTTTCATTGTGTTAAAATACACAGACCATAAAATGTATCATCTTAACCATGTTCAATTGTATAGTTTAGTAGTGTTGATTAAATACATTCGTGTTGTATAACCAATCTCCAGAATTCTCTTCACTTGGCAACAAACTAAAACTCTGTACCCATCAAACACCAGCTCCCCATTCCCTCTCCTCCCAGACCCTGGCAAACAAAATTCTGCTTGCTGTATGTGAATTTGACTACTCTAGGCACCTCACATAAGTGGAATCACACAGTTGATGTGTCTTTTTGTGACTGGCTTGTTTCACTTAGCACAACAATGTCCTCCAGGTTCATCCACATTATAGCAGGTATCAGAATAGCCTTCCTTTTAAAGGCTGCATACTATTCCACTGTGTGTAGATAGCTCATTTGTTTATCAAGTCATATGCTGATGGGTGCAGACTGCTCCCACCTTTTGGCTATTGTAAATAATCCTGTTCCAGACACAGATATACAGATACCTCTGTGAGGTCCTGCTTTTAATTCTTTTGGATATATACACAAAAGTGGAATTGCTGGATCATATCATCCCAGGCTAGCATTATTTAACATTAATTAACCATCTATTTATTGATGAGCACTAAGCATCAGAGGTGAAAAAGAGGGTTCTAAGAAGGCACTGGGCAGAATGACTCTATAATAAAGCAGAGAATGGCACCGTCTGGACAGAATGTCGGGACTCTGACTCTGAGGAGCTCCTATATTGTGTACAACTTCTATAAATAATAAACACTCATGGTGAGTTACGTCCCTTAAACTACCCAAGTCCCCCACACTAGAGGAATAAGGGTGTGGAGAGGAAGGAGAGATCAAGAGTCAAGGCACCAACAAGAAATTCTTGGAGAAATTTTCCCTGAGTGAAGCATCATAGGAATGAATGATTTTGTGCTCAGGAAGCTTAACCTTCCCCTCCCGGCTTGGCCAAGTACCATGGTCCTAAGGACAGTATTTTTCTAAATGGGTTGCGGGTTGCGGGTTGCTTTGCCAGAGCACAGCGGTTACCTCACATGAGTCACACTCCTCCCTTAGCACTTGATGGGGTGCTCAGCAGAGAACGGCAGGGACCAGTGAGGGACCAAGGGGGTGTCTTCGGGTTTTCTGGGAGTGACCTGATACCTCTGGATGCTCAGCCACCAAATCAGCCACCAAATTTGCATATCTGCTTTGCGAAGAGTTCTCCACCTTTCCAGGGTCCCTCTACTTCAGAGGAGTCCCCCAGTTTGGGTTCACATTGGCTGACTTAGAGTCTGGGGCTTTGGGTATT
>PVKM010005786.1:13613-46734 GCA_004027735.1 Carollia perspicillata | reverse complement strand
CAATAGGTGCCTTTAGGCTTTATTTCCCGTCGCTGGGGCCCTGGGCTGTGCGGTCCGTCTCACTGCCCAGTCTTGCCTAGTTTATCTGCACACGAATATGTGTCCACAGTTGGCTAACTGCCCTGTGTGCCTTGCGTGCTCTGCTCGTCTCCTCCCGTCTCCTCCCTGCGTCTGGGGTCTGCAAGCTCCGCGCCACCTACGCCGCCTGGCGCACCCGAGCCTGGCAGCCACCTCGTTTTTTTTTTTCTGCTGCTTTATCTCCCCGCCGCCTGCGGACTCTGCCCCTCTTACCGGTTGGGTTGAATGTCCGAGGACTTCCGAATTTCAATTTTCTGTGTTCTGGCTGTGTTATTGTTTATAAATATTTGTTGTCCTTAATCTTGGTTGTGAGAGGAGGCACAGTGCTTCCACCTACGCCTCCATCTTGGCCGGACTAATTCTGTTTTTTAAATCTATGATACCCATACTTACTATTCAGAAAGTTGTTTGCTAAATATATTCAATTTAAGGAAATAGTTATTTAAGTAATAATAGTTCTTGTTTATTGACAGAAACTATATTAGGAGTCTAAGTACATTTTCTCATTTGATTATCACATCTAAAGGGATTGAATTATAATTTACACTTTAAAAATGATAAAATTAAGATTTAAAGAGGTTAAGTAAAATACCCAAAGAAATGGCTAATGGAAAATTCAGGATTTGAACTCAGAGGTATCTGACTGCAGAATGTGTTCATCCCATGTTGTCTCTTTATTGGTGAGGACTCATTTTTTTAAATATTTATTTGCATAATACTAGCTCTCATATATTGAGCACTGACTTTGGCTTGTTAGATACACTTCATAGACATGTAAATGAATAATTACAATAATATCTGAAGTAAATTTATATGTATATATAATTTTTAATATTTGATCCCAAGAGTCTCATGCTGCTAAAGGCATGAGGAAAGTGAGTCTGCCCAAGGAAGAGCAAATTCAAATAGTTCATCTTACAGTCACTCACATGCCCACTGGGTGAAATGAGAGGTAGAGAAGTATATATTATTTACATTAATTTCTCTTTCTTTTCTGAAACTGCAATTTAATTTAAGTAATTGCAACATGACTAGAGTGGAATTCCAATGTACAGCAAACATGCAAAAAAAAAAGGTGTTGGATTTATCCCTTTTGCACTGAAAAGTCATTTTTTTAGCACGATGACCAAAGTTTGTATGATGGAGTAGGAACTGCTTTTGATACATGATGTCATTTACTACTCAGATTGTGTACATAGACATTAGATCCATTTTGCAGGTGAAGCACACGGGGATCAGAGAACTGGCACTTGCCCAAGTGTGCATCCAAACAATGAGCTATTTTTAATACAAGTGGCAGTTTATATCTGAGTAAGTAAGCTTATTCATCAGCTGAGTGTCTTCTCCAGTTAGAGTTCCCTAGCACAATGATTGTGGTAGGTTGAGTAAAGGCCCCCAAAAGATATCCATGTCCTAATCCCTGGAATCTGCCAATAAATTACCTTAGATGGCAAAAGAGATTTTACAGATGTAATTAATGTAAGGGGCTTTAGATGGGAGACTCTCCTAGATTATCTTGGTAGACCCAATGTGATCACAAGGGTCCTAATGAGAGGGAGACAGGAGAGTCAGGAGCAACATGAACACTGAGGATGGAAGCAGAGGTCTCTACGGTGTGCTTTGAAGTGGAGGAAGAGATCAGGAGCCAAAAGACTGGGCAGCCTTTGGAAAAAACAAAGATTCTCCCCAGGAGCCTCCAGAAGGAATATAGCTTAGAAACACCTTTATTTTAGACCTTTGACCTTCAGTAATGTGAGAGAATATTTTGCTTTAAATCTCTACATCTGTGGTAGTTTGTTACAGCAGCAATAGAAAATCTCCAGTGATTTTATCCTCTACACGTTGAGAATGGAGTTCAAAATTCAGATCTGTTGCTTTCTAAGAGTCCATGCCTTTTCAAATATGAAGCTTTTCCCCTGGTTATATTATCTGCTTAGAGTTCTGTGTAAATATGCACAAACCCAAATATTCAATCTCTTTAAAAATGTATCAGCAACCATGTTTTATGTTTTGTGTCATTAGTAGAATATAATTCAGGTGTGTATATGTATCCAACATGATTTACCTGAGAACAGTATTCCAATCTTTTAAGATATGTTCAGGAGTATTATCATAAGAATATGAATACCTTTTCCTTTGAGACTGAAATTGATAAACTCAACATTAAAGTGAATGAAATGAGCCAAACTCATTGGCCTCATTTCTCAGTCTACTCATTGGTAGAAATAAACTAGATTTAATGATGTGTTGTGTTTCTAAAAGTATGTTGCTTTTGACAAAGAGGTCTTCAGAACCAAATGAAAAGTAGAGAATATTCGGAAAAGTTTGATCCTGACAAACTGGTCAAAGCCTCAGAAAGCTGCGACTGCTACAAGGCCTCGTGAACCACAGTGCGTGCTGATTCGCTCCAGTGAATTCAGCACCTTCAGGTTCTGGCTGCGTGAGGCCTATTAGAAGGCACTCACCAAATATTTTCGAGGGGTTGAATAAGACTTTTCTATTGGGTGTTTATACATTCTTAAAATTAAAAAATGTCGATATTCTGTATAACATTGAGGCAAAAATTGATACACTAATTAGTGAAGAGAATAAAAAACCAAGAACCATATTCTAACATAAAGTAATGACGCTATTGATCTACTGATGCTTATTGTAGGCCAAGCACCGTGCTAAATGCTTTAAATGCATTATCTTACTGAATATAATATCTGTTGCTATTTTAACCTTCACCTTTAAGGCAGCTAAGTTGAAGAGTCAAAGTGGTAGACACAGGTTTTCGGTGATGCCAAATCCCATGTGTTTATCTGCTCTGTGATGCTAACTTTAATGGAGTAAAATATGATTCAGTTGCATAAGGAAAAATTAATTTTAAGTATATGATACTGGAATGACTGTTTAAAGCTTTTGTCACATCATTTATCAAAATTAATTTCACACATAAACAAAGCTAGTCTCCTAGTATTTAAAGTACTCTTACAAATATAAAGAAAAAAATAATTCCTTCAGTAAAAAATGAAGTAATAAACAAAATGCGACACAAGTGCAAATGGTCAACAAGTACATAAAAAAAATTTTAACCTCAGAAGTAATCAACAGATACAAAAAAAAATTATAGATGAAGTCTTCTTCCAAACTGAGTAGGCGAGGTTTTACCAAATACCGAACGCAAGGGAGGAACGAGCATTTGCCTGAAAACTAACAGAAATGTAAATGGCTACAGCCTTTTAGAGGGAATAATTGGAAAATTGGGTTGGAAGGTTTAAATATGCATACTATTTGATCCACCAACTCTATTTGTATGATTTTGTCATAAAAATATGAAGAACATTATCTCAGCATTGTGTATAATATTGAAAATAATGTGAAGTTACTGGAAGGATGTTTGCATATAGCATTAGGGGAAACAAGCAAATTACAGAAAGCTGTGTGTAATAAGACTCATTGAAATGTATAATTACTCCTAAATACACACCATCCATAGCATGTGTCTAGTTCTGTTTGTCTCAGTCCGTGGCAGAAAATACTTTATGTTAGCTTCCAAAGTGTTAACGGTGATGTATTTCTGAATGAATGAGATTATAAATGATTTTTATTTTTCATGACTTGACTTATCTGTATTTTATACTTTAAAACATAGACATTTTTCTGATAAAAATAAAAGAAAAACTAAAATTGATAAAAGAATGAGACTTTAATCACCCCCCACTTCAAAGCAGATCATTTACTGCTACCCAGCTTAAGAAACTTCTACTGACTCATTTACTGCATAACAAACCCAAACCCTTTGTTTTGGCATCTAGAGTTGTTTCCCATCTGGTCTTATTTACAGTATTTACTTCGTTATCCATCTCTCTATCTCATGGGTCTTCTGAATACTTTTGGAAAATACCAAGCTCTTTTATCCTCTGCTGAAGTACTTGTAATCTTATTTCTCTGAAAAATATCACCTCTTCTGTGAAGGCTTTTCACTTCCCTAAGATTCAGTGCCTTCTCAGCTAGCTCTCACAGCATATTTTTAAATGATTTGCCTGTTGTCTTTTAGCAACTGCCGCTGCGTATTGCGTGCGTGCAACACTTCAGGTGAACGTGAGTAACATGCATGCAGCTCTGCTTTCCCTATCTCCTAGGTGTCAAAGGAGTTGGCAATAGATGTTGCTGCAGAATATACAAAACAAAGCAGAGATTTGTAAAAACAGTCACCATACACCAATATATGATCATCGCATGTGTAAGTAGGTATTCTTCACATGTAATTAGAATTGGTATGGTATAATTAATAATTTCAGTGAAGTTCAAGTGACAGTTTTAAGTTTTCCTAAAGTAATAACTCATAGGAGCCTTTAATACTGACAAATTTAACAAGCATAAAAGGCAGATGAACAAATGGACTGGCAAATGGACAGACAGAATGAATGAATGAATGAACAGATAATAGTGTGCCACTATCCTTGATCATGTATTAATAGAACCATGGTCACATACTATTCTGAAATTACATTAAAATGGTCTCTTTCAAATTTTTTTCCTCAATAACTTTTGAGTGTTCGAAGGGTGGCAGTTTTCAAATAGCATGCCAGTCAGATGAGTTGGTAGTGGCTGTCTATTGTCTTTTGCTGGTTCATCCCCATTCAGCAGAGAGGAGGAGTATGACCAGTGGCAATGGGCGTGGGATAAGGGAATGATTGGCAGTGTATGCCATCCCTGGGCACATCTGCCTCCAAAATACTTCCTAATGGGAATTTAAGAGCCGTGGGACTGTATAAACTTTCTTCTCTTGCTTTTTCATTCCTTGATTCCCATCTTTTCTTGCAGGGTCTATGTTCTTGGATAACATCCCAAAAAGACGTTTTTCTTCATAGTCAAGTTCTATATAAACTCATGTTGATAAATTAAAACACCTTTCATCTTCAGAACCTTCAACATAAATAAAAAGAGAGGATTAACATGATACATTTTAATGAGACAGTAGGTAAAATCACTTAAAGCAACTCAGTTTGTTCTAATGGCTGAGAAAGCAATGTTTCCTGGTAGTTTGGCCACCAGCTTGTACTAATGAGCCATTTTAAGAATTTGGGGAGTTAGTTGGCTGGGGGGTGCAAAAACAAGATGTCATGCTAAGTCTTGCTAAAAGTTCCTCCATAACAAATTCAAAGGTATACAATATTGTTAACTATGTCTTGGCAGTTCATTTTCTTCTTTTATAAACAGTCCCAAAAAGCAGCTCTGGTTTATTTAATTCCCAGAAAAGAAGAATTGGAACAATTTAGCCTGCTTAATATCAAAACCTACCTGCCCACAAGGAGAATTGGGAGGAATTTCCCAGAACACTTTATTTTAGTTACATCATCCCATGCACGAACTCTGTGACTACACATAAAACAGAATTTTTTTAAAAGCCTTAATGCAAATTTTATAACACTAATTTATTCTATTATTTATCCTTTTTAAATTTTTATTTTTTCAATTACAGTTTCCATTCAATATTATTTTATGTTATTTCTAGGTGTATACATTGTGGTTCGACAATCATATACCTTTTTACAAGGTGATCACTTCAGGTGTCCACCTGGCACCATACACAATTATTACAGTGTTATTGCTTGTATCCCCTATGCTGTACTTTATGTCCCTGTGACTGTTTTGTAGCTACCAACTTGTATTTCTTAATCCCTTCACCTTCTTCACCCAGCCCCTCAAGCCTTCTCCCTTCTGGCAGCCTTGAAGGCTCTTTCTCTAATTCTTTTTTTCTACCACCCTTTAGGAACTTCCAGGAACTAATTCCTTGTTCTTTGCTCCTCTCCCTAAATATTTATTTTTTTTCAGAAACTCCTCCATCCTCATAGTATGATTTACCAACTTTGTATGGATTACTTGCTTAAAATTTACCTTAAATTATAAACTTTTGATAACTGTCTGTAGATCAATCATGCTCATAACATATACTAAACTTTTATCTTTTTTTCCAGAAAATGATATTTTTTAAAAAATATATGCATCCACTCATTCTCTATTGTATCATTACTTATGATTTCCCACTGGGTCTTTTGAAGACCCAGAATTCATACAAGTGATCGAACTCTAGTCATTTCCTGAATTCTTCCCATCTCTGCCTAAACTTCTCTTACTTCACTCCAGCTATTCTTTTCAGGACCTGAAGGATTAGGACTGCACAGGTAAATTTTAATTGGCAAGTAGTAAATATGCGACAATGAGAATTTTTATTTTAAAATATTGCTCCGTTAGAGAACTGTAGACAACAGATAGTTGGAACATACCCAAAAGGCAATTTTCTTTTTTTTTTATTTTAATTGTTGTTCAAGTACAGCTTTCTGTCTTTTACTCCCATCCCAGTCCACCCATCCATCCCTCCTCACCTCCCTCCCATTTCCACCCCTTCTAGTTTTTGTCCATGTGTCCTTTATTTATACTTATTCCTGTAAACCCTTCCCCTTTTCCCTTGAAATTCCCTCCCCTCCCCTCTGGTCACTGTCAGCCTGTTCTCTGTTTCAGTGTCTTTGGTTATATTTTGCTTGTTTGTTTGTTTTATTGTTTAGGTTCCTATTAAATGTGAGATCATATGGTATCTGTCTTTCATTGCCTAGCTTATTTCATTAACATAATGCTCTCCAGTTCCATCCATGCTGTCGCCAAGGGTAGGAGCTCCTTCTTTCTTTCTGCTGTGTAGTATTCCATTGTGTAAGTGTACCATAGTTTTTTGATCCATTCATTGACTGATGGGTTCCTAGTTTGCTTCCAACACTTGGCTATTGTAAATTGTGCTGCTATGAACATTGGGGTGCATAGGTTCTTTCGGATTGGTGTTTCAGGGTTCTTAGGATATAATCCTAGCAGTGGAATTGCCAGGTCAAAAGGCAGATCCATTTTTAGTTTTCTGAGAAAATTCCATACAGTTTTCCATAGTGGTTGTACCAGTCTGCAATCCCACCAACAGTGCACTAGGGTCCCCTTTTCTCCACAACCTCTCCAACACTTGTTGTTTGTTGCTTTGTTTATGGTGGCCATTCTGACTGGTGTGAAGTGGTATCTCATTGTGGTTTTCATTTGAATCTCTCTGATGGCTAGCGATATTGAGCATCTTTTCATGTGTCTCTGGATCCTTTGAATGTCCTCCTTGGAGAAGTGTCTGTTCAAGTCCTTTGCCCATTTTTTAATTGAGTTGCTTGCCCAAAAGGCAATTTTAATTCTTCAGTGAATTTAGGAATGAGGTAGAAAAGGAAAGTGTGGGTCACAACTACATGTTAGCTTCTGAATATGACTTTCTATGTTCTCTCTTCCAGAGAACAATCTTATGTAAAATGGCCTGAAACTGAAGGAAATGAGGAAGAAAGTATAGTACTTATATTAGTGCCTGTGCAACTTGGTGTGTGTTATTGAAAAAGTATATTCTGGTTAAATGAATAGTTAATGGATTGGATTAATGGTGACAATTTAAGTCATCATGGAGGGCTGTTAGGGATATGTCTTTTCTCTAAGTGTGGCTTCCTTGGCACATCTTCATTTTCATCAGGCACTCGACAACCATTTTTACTTCTGGATATGGCTGCCCATCTCCTGTCTTCCCTGACTACTCACATTTCACTCCTATCAGGTCTCCTATGTCATTTTAACATTTGCACCTCTTGATAGTTTTCATGTAGTAATTCTATGTCATTTCACTTGTGCTTATCTTGACTTCCCAGAGAATAACCTAATGTCAGAGACTGTATTTTCTGAATATTTCACAATCCCAAACAGAATGCTGTATAGGGTGGTGATCTAAAAATGCTTGGTGCTTTATTCTGAAGTTCTAATCAAACGTGTTAACAATGATTGTGTTATAGAAAATATCCAGTTTCTTCTATTATATGGGTTTCATTTTGAGCATGTCGAGTTGTTTTGTTTGTATTTAATCCACATTTTTCATTCTAGGAAAGTTGTCTTTAGTTTCCAGGAAGCAAAAGTTCCCAGAAGAATTGTCTTTTATTCCTTTGCTTTCACTCCATAGCCTCTTCCCATGTTGTAAATTTCCAGGTCTTGGATGCATTTTCTTCAACATCTGTTTGTGAATCTTCATATTTGGTTTTGTTCATGCACAAAAGTCCTGGAATTGAAATATGTGTAGTACACATTGCAAACAGCTTAATTAAATCACTTCTTAAAGCTTTGATGAGAATATCTCATCATTTGGGATTTTGCCATGACTAGTGTAGACTCTGAGACCTAGAAGAAGAAATTAATTTGGTGGTTTGTGACAAGAAATATTGATTATCATTTTTTAAATGACATAAGTTTTACTTTTTGGTATTATGAAAGTACGTTGTTTCGAATTTTTTACATTTTTTCCAGTTTTATTGAGATATAATTGACATATAACATTGCATTAGTTTAAAGTGACCACATAATGTTTTCATATATGTATATATTGCAAAACAATTGTCACAATAAGTTTAATTAACATCCATCACTTTACATAGTGGTAATTATTTTCTTACGATAAGAACTTTTAAGATCTAGTAATATAGCGACTTTTGCAGTATTGTTAACTATAGTCTCCATGCTGTACATTATATCCTCAAAACTATCTTATAATAGAATTTTCTTTTTTAAAAACTTAATTTTCATAAAGATAGCTATTTATCTTCTTGTGAGTAAAGACTTTTTAAAAATTTTATTTTGTTGTGTTTTTCCCATTACCCCTAACCACGCCCCCCAACCCCAGCTGTCAACCTGCTCTCTATCTATGGGTTTGTCTCTATTCTGCATCCTAGTTCAGTTTGTTCATTAGATTCCGCCAGGAGTGGAATCATATGAGTATTTGTCTTTTTCATTTGAGAATCAATGCGTGAGTGAAATCATATGGTATTTGTCTTTCTCTGACTGGCTTATTTTACTTAGTATAAGACTTCGTATACAAAGTTGTTTACTATTAGATTGTCATATGAAATACTGAAAAAAATTAACTACACTTTCTATTATGGAAAATATTTTTGTCAAGATAATTTGTTTTAATACAGTCAGAACACTAAAGAAATATGTAAATTACACAATTTATTAAAGATGCGTGCATTAGTTTTCCATGACTGCCATGACAAATCACCACCAATTTACTGACATAAAACAACAGAAATTGATTCTCTTATGGTTCTATGGGTCAGAAGCCAAATGCATGTCTCACTGGGCTAAAATCAAGATGTTGACAGGCCTGTGTTCCTTTCTGGAGTTTCTGGGGACCAGTTCATCCCTTGGCCTTTTCCAGCCTTCAGAGGCCACCCTCGATCTTTGGCTCCTGCTCCCTTTCCTCCAGCTCCCAGGCCAACGGTATGAGGTCAGCTCCTTCTTTTGCTTCACTTCCTTGATCCTTCTGTCCGTGGAATCTCTCTCTTATCACAGCCAAGAGGGGGTCTCCATGTTAAAGAACAGACGTGATTAAATTAAGTCCAAAATGCTACACAACACCAGCTTAATATCTACATAGGACATTTTAAAAATTATAACTTAGTGTACAAAAAAGCCCCGGCCTTCATTCTATTTCTGACATTAAAAAGATAGTAAATTCAGCCTCAAACCTGACCCTTTTCCTTAAAGTCTTTTTTTCAAGATTTTTAAAAAATTTATTTTTAGAGAGAGGGGAAGAGTGGGAGAGAAGGAGAGAAACAGGGACATGTGAGAGAAGCATCAGTCGGTTGCCTCTTGCATACCCCCAACTGGTGACCTGGCCTGGGGCCCAGGCCTGTGCCCTGACTGGGAATCCAACGAGTGACCCTTCCTTACAGTGTGTCAAGGTGGCTTGATCTGTAACTGCCTTTTAACTACTTTCTCCTTAAAAAATAACTAAGAAGACAAAGTATATTATGGTGCAATAAGGTGCAAAATCTCTTTCCTGGTCTTCTAATAGATGAAAGAATATTTCTCTATGCCCAGAATAAGTTTTCAGACTATAAATCTGGTATTAATTGAAGTTGTCAAGAGAAAAAAGTATCAGTGAATTAAGTATTGAAAATTTTAAAAATAAAATGTGTTTGAATTGTCAGGCAACGTTATTTATTTGGGTAGAGCGCCATGCATGCACTGAGCTCTTCTTTTTCCTCTCACTGAACATTTCAGAATAAATCATCCGAGGAGCCATTCTAGCATTGTGACCTTGTGTGTCACCATGTTCTGCTCAGAACAGGAAAGAAGAGGCTTTGAGTAGGAGAATTACCTTAATAATTTTGTGATGCATCTAGAAGGGGAGGGAGGAAATACTGGAGGTTGGGTTAAGGGTTATTTGGTTGACTTAAAAATGATTGAAAATAGTTTTATTTGTATATTTTTATTCCTGGTCAAAGAGTCTGGTGAAAGTTTGCCTACAGTTCTGAAGCTGGGCTTATGCTAAAAACCCACAGAAGGCCAAGGAGAGTGAGACAATGAAGCCAATGGAAGAAGCCAGGTAAAGTGTCAATTCATAATCTTAACTCTTGTGACACTCAGAAGTTTATGTAGCTATAAATCTTACTTTCTTCTATCTTCTGGCACAGATCAAATCCTTTTAACATCCTCAGGAGATCCCAGGGGATAACTCTGAGCAACCAGCACTAGTAGAAATGTCTTTACAATGTAGAAGGCAGGCAGAGTAGAATCAAAATAGGTCACTCAAAGATGACTTTAAATTCCAACCCCTCTTTATGTTTCTTGCTGCGTGTCTTTTCTTCCAGTACCGGTTCAAATTGCTCATGCATACTGCACACTATAGCATACTCAAGTGCGTATATACTATATTGTATGTGCTATACACAACCTATATAAAAACAATAATAATGGTGCCATGAAGTGTAGAACTCTTCAGGAATACAAAATATGATAGGTAGCCAAATATATTATAATAGCGACTATAGAATACCATGTTTGTGTGAGGTATTAGATGAAGCACTTCATATTTAATTTAGTCCTTATCAGGAAACCTTATCAGGAAGGCTTCAGTGGGCCTCACTTTACAAATGGGGAAACCCAGGCAACTTTTTCTAGGTCACACATCTAATAAGCAGCAGAGCCCAAACTGAATCCAGGTTCACTTGACTTGGAAGTCTTTCCTCTTACACATTAATCAGTATAATACTATCTAATAGTAATTATTCTTCTAATAACACATTAGTCTTAGTTTTACTTTCAGGTCAACTGGAAATCTTAAGTACTAACTTTTTTCTGTTATTTTAGTCTTTCAAGTTTACTCTTTGATCTATTCTGAAATTTTAGCTAAAAATCATTTGATGTGAGCAAACTTCTAGTGTGTCTGAGAAAAAGAGTGAGAAGGAAATTCCCAGTTAAATATTATAGATGAATTCATGCTTGCCCCCTACACTTCCAAAACTTTTGCAAATGAACAACAGTGTATAAACTAGAAGGGACAAAAGGAATTAGAGATAGTACATAAAATATGTCAAAAAAATTTTGAAGATGAGAAGCTGGTGGATGAATTTGTTTAAGCAACCAAAGCAGGGAAAAAACAAACAAATAAACCCCGTTTCTTTCTTAGGTATATCAAGTGACACAAGAGAATAAGGGTTATAGCACCACTGAGATTCAGGAACCAGAAGCATTAGTAGGCAGAAAGGTGGAAAGATTGTTTGAAAGTCTGTTTAAGAAGCATTTAGACGTGCTGATTTCATCCTTCCCTTTAGCTATTGTCCACCTTCCTGCATCCTGGTTGTGTAAAAGAAATTTGTTTTCTGGAAAGTATGAACTAGATTGGCACTAGACTTTGACACATACACTGAAGACTTGATGACCAACTGAAAGTCCACAGAGTGAACTATGAGGACCCAATCCTCTTCCCATATTCAGCTTCCAGGAGTGCTGATAACTGAGCCTGTGCCGTCCATCAAACACATGCCTCAGAAAGAGATTGGAGCAATACCTCCTAGGGAAATAGACTGGTCCAAGAGGAAAGCCCTATGGATTCTAAAATTGAGAGGGAGGGCCTAAAACAGCTTCTTTGTCCCCATCCAATCACCACACAGTCATAACCCCCAGTCAGTACATCTCACCTCTAAACATGGAGTATCCAGGCAGCATTTTAGTGCCTCATTCTTAAATATGAATGAATAGCAAGAAAAAAGACGAGGCAAGGTTTTCTATGACCCTCCAGTGCATAACAGTATTATGCCAATGCATTACACAGTGCTCTCAATCATAGCTTTTATTTTACCAAAATCTCAAAGAAAACAAAATTACATTAAATGTACCTGATTCACAGATAGAATACCTGCCTGGAAGTTGATTATATGTCTCATTCTCCCCCATTCTTTTCCAAAGAATTGCTTTCTCATCCTTTCCTCCACCAACCACCACCCACTCTCAAATCTATTCTTCTCCCATTGGTGACTGCAATAAATATTCAGTATGTTACATTTTACTACAAACCATATTTATTTATTTTTAGATTGCTATACCTTAGTTATATAAACATATTTGTATTGCTCAAACAATAACCTTTCTCCATCTGTGAAAATCATTTATATAGTTTAGATTGGGAAAGAATGCATTCTAGTTTTCCCATTAAAATTGATGGAGCTTTTTTTTTTCATTTAACAACTTTTACTTAGCAACAACATTCTCAGAAATAAACTAAAACTGTGAAATTGATGGATAAAGTGAAACTGTGAAATTGTGTAATAAATAAATTTTTTTGGTGCCCAATGTCTTAAAAATCTTCCCCTAAACATCCCTGTCAAGAAACTACTATGCTTCAGAAAATAATGAGATAACAGCCAAAGAAATATGGTGTTCCAGCCCAAGAAAAGTGTAAGAAATTCCCAAGATGATTTTGGAAGGAAAATGTTAGGATGTGAGCAGACCTGGCTAGTATGCGGTACCAAAGAGAGCAGGGTCCAAATGCACCTGTAGGTAATGTGACTTAGAAAACACCTCTCGTTTTGGCCAGATTTTGATGGCATTCCCATAGCCTGCTGCCCTCAGAGCCTCTTCCACGTCCTCTGACTCTCAACCCCCAGCTTCTGGCAAGGGTCATTGTGTCCCCTCCAATAGGCCCTATGGTAAACCCTCTACTCATCATGTCTTTTAATTCTGGAAAGCAGCTTGGAAAGTTAAGTCTAAGGTCCCCCCACCCCCCATCTCATGGACCATCAAAGAAGTGTGGCCAAGCCTCACGTTAGTGTAAGAGCATCACACAAGGCGATCTCTTTCTGGTTCTTAAATAGAAAATGCAGAAACAGTTAAGATGTTAACAGCTAAGATAGTGTTATCCCCCATATCACCTTCACTTTTCTAAATCACCCTTTCCTTTCTCTGGAACTAAGATGGGGTTTGGGGTGGGGAAATAGTTTTCATACACTCAACTCACACTTCCCCTTTTTACGGTCTCTTTCTGTTCTTTCTTGGGACCAGAGAAAGGGCTTTTTGTTGGTTTTTCTTTTCCTGTGTCCTATCTCCCTTCTGCCGTTGAGCTTGGCTACTTTTCTGCCACGGGTTAAGAAGTATTTCTGTTCTACAGAGAAGCTCCATGAGATGAGCCCTTCAAACCCTTGTATTTTAATTTAGGCAATGAAGTAACCTGGACAATCTCTCCTGAATGCTCTCAGGTGTGGTCTTGCTTCTTGTCTACTTGCTATATAATTCTACTTTGTATATTAGCAACTAAATCAAAGCCCTTTTTGTATATCTCCAGAAACAAATATTTATTTTTTTCCTATTCAGTGGATACCTCAAGATGACAGACAAAAAATAGAGAAAAACGTTAATAATTTTGAAATTGTTACTCTATACCATTGGTTTGTGTAAAAAAAAATTTTAAAGATTCAGTTCTATTGTTTTTGCCCACAACAATCACTTTAAAGAAGAAAATAAGGACAAGGTAAAATTATGTGAAAAGAGAATAAAAACTGTGGAGAGATTTTTTAAAGTATTTTATTTTCTCTTTTCTTTATGTGAAATATATGGAGAAAAATACAGCAGCTTGAGTAAAACAGATTCCATGTCCGTATTAGGGAGCACTTGTCTGGCTGAATCAGGCGGCGGTGAAGTCCTTTGGGTGTTGGTTGTATAGCAAGTGTGGCTGCCCAGTGTTACCGTGTGAGCTGCATGAGTGTTAAGACCACCAGACCTAATTATATAACACAGCAATAATAATAGCAACAGGTACTTTTGATTATCTATTATGTATTAACATTTTAAATACATATATAATTAACCTTTACTTTAATGTTTCTAGGTAAGTAGGTATTATTATCTCCACCTTCCAAATGAGGAAATTAAGACTCAGAGAAAGTTGTATTGTAGTATAAATTTCCCTGGTTAGTTAGTGCTGGGCCTGGACTGGCATTTGAGCCTATATTTCTTAAATACACTCCAGAGACTGTGCTTTTCCTTTTATACATGAGAATGCTCTCTCTGGTCGCCTGGGAAGACTGTCTGTTTTTCTACAAACACTCACAGGCTCACCCTCATTAATATTCCCATGTTTCTGAAAATACTTCAAAATTCTGAAAATAACTTAATAAAATGTATTATTTACTGGTATTGGTAGGAGCTGTGTATCAATGATTATAATTGAGCACAAAACCACTGGAGGTGCCCCAAAGGGTAAAGTAAGTTCAAGCTAGGCAGCATAGTGTTGGGTCACTGTTCCAGGAAGAGACTGTTCTGGGCTGGGAGAAGTTGTAGAGTTGGACTCAGAAGCATGAATGTCATACGATGCTCCATTTCCACAGACGGTAAGCCAGAAAAGCAGTCAGTGTCCTGATCGCTACCTTGGCAATGACTTCAATGTGGTCTTTTCCCCTTTATTTCCTCCTCCCAGCATCCACACATTCCAGGGTGTGCCAGGAAGAAGAACTTTTTTCTTTTGACTTTTCAAAAATTTTATTTTTCCAGTTTTATTGATACATAATTGACATAAATCACTGTATAAGCGAAGGCACACAGCAACACGGTTTTAATTACATGTGCTGTGAAAAAATTACCTCAGTAAAGTATGTTAGCATCTATCCTCTCATATAGGTACAATAAAAAGATAACAGGAAATAAATTTTTCCTTGTGATGAGAACTCTTTAGGATTTACTCTCTGAACAATTTTTATGTGTACCAGACAGCAGTGTCAACTATAGTCATCGTGTTGTATGTTACATCCCTTGTACTTATTTATTTTAAAATTTGTAACTTTTGATCATCTTCCTCCAAGAAATAAATTTTTAAGGTAACAGCTCACTTAGCTTAGGTTCAAGGTTATTCCCTACAACCAAAATTGATTCAAATGTATCTTCAGTGATGATTTGTAATGAAATTTTTAAGTTAAATGTATTGGGGTAACATTGATTAATAGGATCATATAGATTTCAAGTATATATTTATATAATGCATGTTCTATGTAATAAGATTTTATGTATGATAGGGAATCCCCCAAAACCCAGAATTGTCTTCTGGAGGGTGGATCCCTTGTGGTACAGGCTTCCCCTGCGAGGTGAGTGTTCTAGGAACTTATGTGCATCAGTGAGCCAACTGGTGTTTTTGTGATGGACTTCAGTAAATTTTTTTGAAGACTCTTTAATATGTTTGCCCATTTCATGATGGGTGATTTATGAGCCCACCTGCCCACACTATGCTGAGTGTTCAGCAGTTTTTGACCAAAAAATGACCCCCATGCCCCACCCTCCCTATTCACCCGATCTCACCCGGAGTGACTTTTTTTGTTTCATCATATATCTGATAAGAGATTAGTATCTAGAATATGCAAAGAATTCCTACTAAAACAGCAACAACAAAATAACCCGATGCATAAATGTACAAAAAACTTGAATAGCCATTTCTTCCAAGAAGATATACAAATGGCCAGTAAGCATATGAAAATATGCTGAACATTACTAGTCATTAGAGAAATGCAAATCAAAACCTCATTGAGATACCATTTCACAGTCATTACCATACTTATTATAAAAGAAAGAAACAAAATAAGTATAGGCAAGAATGTGGAGAAATTGAAATCTTGTGTATTGCTGGTGGGCATGTAAAATGGTATAGTCATTGAGGAAAATAGAATGGTGGTATGTCAAATAGTTAAGTATAAAGTTACTATATGATCCAGCAATTCCACTCCTAGGTGTATACTCAAAGAACTGGAAGCGGGAACTCAAGTAGAGACCTATGCACCAGTGTTTATACCAGCATTATTCAAAAAGTGGAAACAACTTGAATGCTCATCAATGGATGACATATTTTTCTGTCTTGATGAAGAATGAATTCTGATATATGCTACAATGTGGATGAACCTTTAACAGACACAAACTGACAAATATTGTATGATTCCACTTATATAATATATCTAGGAAAGGCAATTTCACATAGACACAGAAAGGAGATTAGAGGTTACCAAAGGCTGAGAGAAGGGAAATAAGGAGAGGGTTTAGTAGGTAGGAAATTTCTGTTTGGGATAGTGAAAAATGGAAATGTATGCTGGTGGTGGAGGTACAAAATTGTGAATGTACACAATTGTATTCTTAAAAATGCTTACAAAAAGTCATGTGCACATGGTTTAATATCAATAGTTGGCAATGCTGATCTGTATAAAAGGACATTTTCAAAGACAAAATACTAGTGGGGGACCCAAAAAATCTGGAATTTATTTATAAAAAGTTAGGTGTTTATTCTTACATGTTTAAACTTCAGTCACCTTCAAAGTACTCTCCATCTGATGAAATGTGCCTATTGAGATGTTTTTTTCCACTGCTCAAAACAGTTTTTTAACTCATCGATTTTGATGCCTTTTGATGATGCTTCTGCCATTTTTTTGTTTCATTTCTTTCACATCAGCAAAACGTTTCCCTTTGAGGACTTTTTCTACCTGAGGAAGAAGAACTTTTATTGAAGGTTTGGGAGTCATGGAAGAAGGCTTCTTAACTAACATGTAAATTATGTAACACTAAGTACAAGAAGCCTGTTTTTAAGTCTTTGTGGCTACTTCATCAGATAAGGTTTCTCAGGGTGCTCCCCTTACAGGTGATACTTGGCGCCTCAACATTTTCCTGGCTCCTTTTGCCCCCTTTTCCTCCTCACCCCTCCCAGTAGGAGTGTGTCGTTCACTCCATCTTATTCCAGTTTCTTCTCACTCTGTCTTGTATAGCAATTCTCTGTCTTAGAGCCCTCCTAAATCCGGCACTCTACAACCAATCTGGATATCCAAAGGCCACATAAGCACCACTTCCAGCAGTCTTTTAAAATAATATATTTATTACTAACAGCAAAATGATTTTGCATACACTCGCAATACATGGACCTTTATTTATAAAAATACACCTGTACTACTGTTGATTTGTATTTTCAATGCAAATGTTTTGATCCTCATTTTTATGAAAGATACATGATAAATAGAGTAAGAAAATGTATTTATTTTTTTGATACTTACTGGAGTGATTACTGTTATAAAAAGGATTTACTCTCTTGAAATGTTCAGGGGAGCTATGCACTCTTCCTATGTTAATAGAGAAAATATATCAATTTTCACTAACTATAAAAATTGATTTTTGCCTAATTTAGTTAATGTCATACTCAAATACGTATTTCAAAAGATAATTCTATTTCTCATTATTTGTTCTTATGAAATAAAAATAGTTGGTTATAAAGATCATTGCTCCACTTACCCTCAGTGAGAATTTTTTGGATACACAGTTTCATTTTTCCCCACAAGGATATGTAAGCACCAGTCTGGGCCACCATCTACTGGAACCCAAATAAAGGCTTATTTCTCTAAAAGATATCTTTAAAATACTGATTCTAAAGAAACAACAACAGTAATCTAAGCCCCTGGCATTTAAAATGTGATATATATCTCATCCCAATATATCACCTATAACTTATTTTTAAATCTATAGGTTACATTTAGAAGAATAGACAAATTCAAATAACTTGTCAACTCATTTAATTAGTTTGCTTCAAAAATTATCTTATCCTTACCAACTGGTTGTTTTGATTTCACTAAATCATCATGATTAGTTTTATGAAGACATCGGAATCTTTTACTTCAAAAGATAATCTTATTCTAAAACCACATAGCAAAAAATCACAGAGGTTATGTTTAACAAGAGCATATCCTGAAACACACTGGGTAAAATAATCTCCGAGTTATGTTAAAATACTGACATTAAATATCAAATAATACTTTTAAAAACAAGTCACTATCTCCCACTACCTCGGGAAACTACATAAAAACACTGAAAGCCTATTAGGGACTCCCAATAGAGAAATAATTTTTTTTCAAGTAAAATCATTACTTGCCAAAAGATAAAATCAAAATATTTTTCTGAGCCAAAAACCACATTAAAGAAGCAAATTCTTTGGCAATAAGTGTACAAGTTTTCAACACACATGCCTTCATTAAATTATCTCTGTAAAATTAATGTTTAAATAATGACTTAAAAAGAGTTTTAAAAAATGTGTCATAATGATATGCATGGCAAATACAAAAAAGATTTGGTTAATATCCTATTCAACTTCATAGAAGTCAGTGCTTTTTCCTCTGCTCTGACTGTCCACCAGAATTACCTAGGGAGATTTTTAAAAGAATACTGATGTCCAGGATCTGTCATAGATCATTTAAACCATAATCTCTGAAGGTGGTTTCTGGTCTTTGTTATTTGGTTAATGATTTTTCAGCCAGCATTGTGAAGATGCCTGAAACATATAGAAGAATAGAAAACTCAACAAAAATCAAATAAATTTAGAGTGGAAAAATATAACAAATAAAAATCTCAATGGGCACTGGCTGGTGTGGCTTCATGGGTTGAGTGAACCAAAGGGTCACCGGTTCGATTCCAAGTTAGGACACACGTCTGGGCTGGGGGCCAGGCCCCCAGTAGGGGACACATAAGAGGCAACAACACATGGATGCTTCCCTCCTTTTCTTTCTCCCTCTCTTCCCCTCTGTTGAAAAGTAAATAGATAAAATCTTCTAAAATATCTCAATGGATGTATCAATCAACAATATGATAGAACTGACAGAGGAAAAAACTGGTGAACTTGAAGATAAGATAATAGAAATTACCCGATCTGAACAACAAAGAGAAAACAGACTAATAGGCTGAGCAACAAAAGATCTGAACCCCAGGGACCTGTAGAAGTGTCATAAGAGAGATGACATTTGTGTCACTGGACCCCAGAAGGAGAGTAGAAAGAGGATGAAGCTGAAAAGTATTTGAAGAGATAATGGCTGAAAACTTCCCAGATTTGGAAAAAGACAAATTCACAAATCAAGAGGCTGAATAAACTTCAAACAGGCTAAACTCAAAGGAAAGTTGCTAAACACAAGGAAAAGATGTTTCTGTCTTAGATATAATAGTCTTTCTACTTTTGTTGGTTGCTTTTAACAGAGATTATTTTTAACTTTGACAAAATCATGGTGCATATATAAATAGAAATTATGTAACTATTCTGATTAATTAAATATGGAACCAAATTTCTCATTCTCCCCGTTGGTGTGAAGTTTACTTTCCTTCCCCTTAATGAAGCCCTTTTACTGCATATCACATGAAATGCAATGGAGACAGCACTGTGCCAAAGTCTAGCCTTTAAAAGGAGTAGCAGCTTCTGGTTCCACTCTCTTGGAATGCTCACTATTGGGACACTCTCTCTCAGAACCCAGCCACCACGCTCTGAAAATTCAAGACCTATGGCGAGCCCTGAGTTCACAAGAAACTGCATCAGCTATTAGCCATGTGAGTGAGCTTCCAAGACATTGCTACCCAAAAGAGCCCCCAGCTGACGGCAGTCCTAGCCAACACTCAGGATTATGAGATATAATCAAATAATTGTCATTTTAAGTAAGCTTTAATTCTTTTGTTACACTTTAGGATATAACCGAAAAAGCTAATAAAAACTGTTAGAAAATAAAAACTTAAAAACTGGACTGATGATGTGGGAATATGTCGATTTTAATTTTAAAATAGATACAAAAAAGACAAAGTGTGATTGATATTATTTAAAATGTAAAATGCATGGTAAAGAAAATATAATTTAGTGATATATATGTATATATATATGAATTTAAATAATCATCTTGGTTTTTTACAATTTTATGACTAGAAAGAAACATAATATGTTACCAGTAGTTGCTTCATACAAGTGGCAGTAAAGGCTAGTTGTAAGAGAAAACACTTCCTGTCTTAACAACAGACAAAATAAATTTGGTATTATAAAAATATGTCTATTATAATAAATAGATCTCGATTTGGTAGAGAAATTCAGAATACTGGACCATAATATGCTAGAATATAATTTAGACAAATAAAAATTCTTCAAAGAGCCAAGCCAATTGTAAGTAATATCAATTCTAATTTAACTTTGCTATAAATTGTAAGTCAATAAACATTGACTTTTAGTAGCAGATCATCTTTATGGCTTTAATCAAAGACATTTAATAAAATGTCCTCTGTTTTAAGCTTAAAATGATTTTGAGAAATACATATTAAAGACAAGTATTTAAAAATGCATTATCCTTCTGATACACTAATTAGAACTTCCAAGAGATCTACCATATGGAATCACAGAGAGTAAGACATGAAAGAGGACCTTGTACCTATCTGGTTAATCTCTTAATTTAGAGACATAGTAATGAGGGCTAAGGAATTGATCAGATCCATAATACAAAATGGAAACTAGAAAGAGGAGAGCAGAGAGACTAAATGTGATCATCCCTGTTGGCTCATGGGCCACTATCCAGCCTTCCTGAGGCCTTGGGGTGGTAGTGGTTTTAGGGGGTTAGTAGAGACCAGTTGCAGATAATCCCACTAAGGAGGAGTTAGAGTTAGAGGTGTTGAAAAATGGCAGTGTACAGTTTTGCTTATAGCTGGTCATCTGTTGGAAAACCTATTTATCTAAGCTTGGAGGGGAATTTTGAACATTACTTTACGTTACATATCATGCCCAGATTAGATGAGTGATGTTTTAGGGTGTGCGAATTCTAAAAATTTTGTAGCTAATGCATTATTGTCTTCTCAAACACTCCAAGAATTTTTCTAACATTTAAATAAAATGCATTAGTTCTCTAGTATAAGCCAACCATGTATAAGGCACAATATTTGGGGGAAGGATGTGTATAATCTGGCCTTCAACAAGGCAAGACAAACAATAGTTCATTTAGTCAAGTATATTTTACTAGGTATGTTTGTATTCCTGTCATTTTAATAGTTTCTAGGGTACACTAGTAAATCAAAGAAAGTCCCAATTCTTTTGGAACTTATATTAAGGAGAAGGAAAAAGATAAACGTACAAATAAATGTATATTAAAACATTAGATAGTGATAAGTGCTATAAGCAAAAGCAAGTTAAGGTAATCAGACTATTTTAAATAGAATAATCAAGGAAAACTTTTCAGAGATGCTTATATTTAAGCAAAAGCCCAAATAAATTGAAAAACATATACTAAATAAATACATACATACTTGCACACATCAATACCTCAATATAAGGAAAACATACCTCAATATAAATAAATACATACATAAACAAGCATTTTGTTTGTTTATAGTAAGGTACAAACAGAATGAAGGATATACAAGTCACATAACCATTTATTTGACATAAGTGTTCCAAAGATTTATGTTCTCTAGACAACCTTGGAGACTTACTCTGGTGTCATTTCTCTCTCAGTAGAGAAAATCATCTTGTGAAAATAGTGAAAATTTTATGTAAAGTAAATACACTTACTAATCAATATATACCTCATTTAATAAAATATTATTCCCTGATTATTTACAAATGAATTTTATTATAAATTACTATATTATCACTGCAATAAAAATCAGACAATTGGAAATGTTACGACTGGGAAAAATCTACCCAACCCTATTAAATAATATGTAAAGATGAACAAAATTTTATAAATAATACAAAAAGAAAATGTTTTATGATAAAAATGATTACTTTCTACTTTTGTATGTTTCCTTTTATTTCACATTTGACTTTAAAAATAATAATAGCCCTAGCTGAGTGGCTCAGTTAATAGGAACATTGTGCCGTACACCAAAAGGTTTCAGGTTTGATTCCTGGCCAAAGGCACATGTCTGGGTCACAAGCTTAATCCGGGCTGGGACATGTAAGAGAGGCAGTTGATTTATGTTTCTTTCTCTCTCCTTTCCTTTCTTTCTAAAATCAATAAACATATCACTGAGTGAGGATTAAAATTAATAATTAATAATAATAATAGAATACTTAAAATTTTTTCAAATAAAAATATTCCTAAACTGCTGTCTTACAGAGGTTACTTCAAAGTAGAGAAGTAGCTATCATAAGAGTTGCATGTTTCTTTGAATATTTTCTAGAAAACCACATGATCTTTTGCCCACACGTCTCATTCTATATACTAATGCGGTGTACTTTCAAAAACCTCAAGCCAAAAACTGTGGTGTGTCTTCCATTTATTGTCTCTTAGCATCTACATTTAGTTTGAATTTAAAAAGTTTTTACTCTAGATTTGTTTGAGACAATTCTCTATATTTTGTTGGTTTTCCAAAGTCATATTTCCAGTTTATTTTTTCTTAATACATAGAATAAATATTTTCAGGGGTTTCTGAAAGCAACTATGCCTGTTCAAGTAATTTAGTGAAAACTGATCAGTGAATTACAGTGTTTTCATCAGGATTTTTAAAAAGTTAATATTTCAAGAGGAAGTTTGCTAAAACAATTGTTTCCTTTAAGATTTTATAAAGAATTATTCTAAAACTTCTCAAACAGTAGGCGAACAAAGTGTCAAAGCAGATTTAACTTGGATCATACACGTAAACTATCCGAATCTGTGTGAATCAAGCTAAGTATGCCGAGCAAAGTTTAAATACTTAAAACATGGTATTTTCTGATTATCTTTTTTATTCTTAATAGTTGAGAGAAAATTATTTTAACTATACTTTTACTTATGAACAAAAGTGAGATTCCTGTCACCTGGCATCTTTTTTGTTTCTGAACATAACTGACAACTTGGAGGAAAAAGATGTACTAAAAACATGACAAAATTCAGTCCTACTGACTTCACTAATTCAACCCTGCCAGTTAGAACATATGTAAACTTGAAAAGGAACTCTCTTGACTCCTGTGTTTGTTTTTCCCCACTGTATTATATGGGGTGAATTAGGGAACTGGACTGAGGAAATGAAACCGTTATTATCATCACCGTTTGATGAAGAGTTGCTTTGTGCCAGACCTTGGTCTCACAGCACCATTTTCATTATCTCAGTAAATCTTCACAAGCATTCCATAGATAGGCTGCTGTCATTATCTCAGCCTCATACAGGGGACAGCTGAGGTTTTGGGCCACTAAGTTCCCTATTCATAAGTGGCAGAGCTATTAGCATCTACGGCCTCGATGTGTTTGGTATCAGAGCTGTACTGAAAATAATTTATAACCAATTTTTTTTTACCTCCTGTCCTTTGAATTATGTATGTTTTTTCTTTTTAAATTGACATGGTTGAATTTATCACATCAACCATACTTAGTTTTAACATTTGCTTCTCGTTTTATTTTCTTTCTGCTTCCAAAAGTGTCAGGGATCAGAATTTAATTTTTTCTGTTTGACTATTTTAATTGATATTTATTTTGATATGAAAAATAGTCTTATTCTACACACTCTTATGTAATATTCAGCATCCAGACGAGGACTAGAGTGCCAGTTCTAAGTTTTGACCCATCTAAGGTCATTTTTCTTTTATCTGACTCCAGAAATTCTAGAGATTTGTTACTAACTGGATGCAATTTTATGTAATTTTATTATCTCTTACATAACAAGTACAAATTTAACTAAAGTACACTGAGGAACATTTACCAAAGAGTAATTTTGAGAAATGAGTGATAGAATTATTTTTAAAACACCCAAGAAGCTAATCCATGTTCTAAATATTTTAAATTAGAATTTTAATGCTGCCTACAAATCCTATAAATTTCCCAGATCAGATTTCTTTTACTCCTGATTATTTTTCTTTTCTAATTCAAACTTTTAGAGAAAATAAACTATATGTACGCTTTGTAATATATCTTTATTTTCTTTCACTACTAACCATTAGCTACCTTTACCTTCTGGTACACTGAAATTTCTTATCACCAGAAGCTTAAACAGTGAGATATTCAAGGAACATTTCTGTTGGTCTTTCACCTTTTCTTTTCTGATGTTTGACACTGTCGGGCACTCTGATCCTTGAAAGACTCCATTCTCTTTAAGTCTGTAATAATATACTTTCCTCCTTTGTGATCATTCATATTTCACCTAATAAGTATCGGTGTTTCACATAATAATATCCTAAGTTATTATTATTATTTCTTTCTCTCCACTCTCCTTGTGGTAATTCATTCACATCCATACCTTTTTATTAATATATATGAGTCAATTACTTCCAAATTTTTAACCCAAACCTAATTGCTGAGCTCCACATGATTAGCGGATAACTCCACTTAGAGAATTTTCAAACCAAAATTTGGCCCTTCAGATTTTCTCCTGAATCAATCTTGAGGAATACTATCCACCTATATCCACTCTTTAACCTAAATACCTAGGACTTAGTACACTTATTCAACACATTCAAACTACAGTCGGCCCTCTGTATCTACAGATTTTACATCCACGGATTCAATCAACCGTGGATCAAAAATAGGAAAAATTTTTCAGAAAACTCCAAAAGCAAAACGTAATTTGCCACATAATGAGCACAATGCTGAATCCATGCTCATGGAGTGATGTACAGACGTACCCTGTTGTAGTCTATATACACATACAGGATATATCAAACACTATACCATTTTATGTAAGGAACTGCCCCATTAATCATTTTTGTATCTGTGGGAGTCCTGAAACCAATCCCTACACCCCCAGCAGATATGGAGGGACAATGATAGTTTTTATGTTTTTTAAAACTCTCCTTCTTTCATGTCTTCCCCTACTTCTCCAAACTCTCTATTATTACTAACACTGCTTTTATTCAGAATAATCAAAGTTTATAAAATATTTTCAAGCCAGTGGAAAAATTTTGGAAACAAAATGACATATAGAAGCCCACATACCACAGACAAAGGCGCATTTATTCTGATCAAGCAGGAGTGTAAGAAGATTTGAAGCCCTATTCATTTCATATCCTTCTCCTCTACAGACGGGACTTCTATAATATCTCTGTATCCTCTAGGGTCTGAGCAGAAATACTTTTGTTTTTTAAATTATATTTTATTGATTATGCTATTACAGTTGTCCCAATTTTCCCCTCTTAGTGCCCCTCCACTTAGCAGCCTCCACTCCCTCAGGCAATCAGCACACTGTTGTTCATGTCCATGGGTCATGCATGTAAGTTCTCTGGCTACTCCATTTCCTGTACTGTACTTTACATCCCCGTGGCTATTCTGTGACTACCTATTTGTACTTCTTAATCTCCTAACCTCTTCATCTATTCCCCTACACTCCCCTCCCATCTGGCAACTGTCAAAACACTCTCTGTATCCATGATTCTGTCTCTATTATTCTTGTTTGCTTAGTTTTTTTGATCAATTGTTGACAGGTATGTATTTATTGACATTTTATTGTTCATAGTTTTGATCTTATTTTCTTAAATCTCTTTAACACTTCCTATAATAATGGTTTGGTGATGATGAACTCCTTTAAGTTTTTCTTATCTGGGAAGCTCTTTTTCTGCCCTTTGATTCTACATGATATCTTTGCTGGGTGGAGCAATCTTGGTGAGAGGTCCCTGCATTTCCAACTTTGAATATTCTTTGCCAGTACCTTCTAGCCTGAAATTTTCTTTTGAAAAATCAGCTGACAGTCTTATGGGAATTCTCCCATAGGTAAATACTTGCTTTTCTCTTGCTGGTTTTAAGATTCTCTCTTTATCTTTAACCTTTGGCATTTTAATTATGATGTGTCTTGGAGTGGCCCTCTTCGAATCCATCATAATTGGGACTCTGTGCTTCCTGGATTTTCATGTCTATTTCCTTCACCAAATTAGGGAATTTCTCTTTCATTATTTTTTCAAATAGATTTCCAATTTCTTGCTCTTTCTCTTCTCCTTCTGGCATCCCTATGATGCAAATGTTGGAATGCTTGAAGTTGTCCCAGAGGCTGCTTACACTCTCCTCATTTTTTGGATTCTTTTTTCTTTTGTTGTTCCAACTGGTTGTTTTTGTTTTTTGCTTCTTTATGTTCCAAATCATTGATTTGATTCTCAGCTTTATCACACTGCTATTGTTTCCCTGTAAGCTGTGTATCCTGCATTTCTGACTGAATCTTTTTTACGTTTTTGAGATCCTCACTCATTTTCTTGAGTATCCTTATAACCAGTGTTGTGAACTCTGCCTCTGACAGATTGCTCATCTTCATTTTGTTTAGTTCTTTTTCTGGAGTTTCGATCTGTTCTTTCATTTGGGCCATGTTTCTTTGTCTCTTCATTTTGGCAGACTCCCTGTGTTTGTTTCTATGTATTAGGTAGAGCTGCTTTTACTTGCTGTCTTGGTAGTGTGGCCTAATATTGATGATATCCTGTAGGGTCCAGTAGCATAGCCTCCCCTATCACCCAAGCTAGGTGCTTGAGGTGTGCCCTTTGTGTGGGCTGAGTACACCTTCCTTTTGTAGTTGAGACTTGGTTGCTCTTAGTAAGTCAATGGGAGGGATTTGCCCAGGCCAATCAGTTTCAAAGATTAGCTGTGACCACTGACCACCAACCTCAGCCCTCTGTAGAGGATCAGCTGTGCAGGAGAGGGGTGTTGATGCTCTGACGTGGTCGGTCGATGTCCACTGGTTGCCCAGGCCGTGGGGTTTCTGGGGTTGTGCAGGATAAGGTCTGCTTCTACCTGTGTTTTTCTTGGGGACACCCTGTCTGAGCCATAGAGCCATCGGAGAAAGCTGCTACTTGTTCTGTGCCTGGAGATTCTCAGGTGAAGCTGGCTGTGAATCTAGGCTAGATGTTGCTAGCGCTGTACAGGAGGTCATTTAACAATAGGTATCAGGGCTGGGCCTGGGGGCTCACTGAGGTCAGTGGTTGCTTGTTTGAAAGGATTTAGGAAGTTGTGAAGCATAAGCCAAGACAAGCCATTCATATGGAAAAGCTACTGTTAACAACTGCAAGTTGGGTGGGATGGAGCCTCAGGGGATCTCCAGGGCCAGGCAAACAATGTTATCCAAGTTGATGGAGTCTCAGATATGGTACCCTGCCAGCTCTGCCAGCTTTTCTGTCTGTGAGAAAGCAGCCCTCCACTCCCTGCTCTCGCCTTGATGCCAGCCTTTTCAGTTCCTCCCTGTATGCCACTGGTACATTTCAAGCTGCTACTCTGGTGCTGGAGCTCAGAGGATCTGAGTCTGAATAAGTTCATTTGTGGGTTCTTTAAGAGAAACTGCTTGGGGTCCAGCAGTGTCTCCTACAGCCTCAGTCTCTGCTGGTTTTTGTAGCAAGTTATGGGAACTTACCTTCTTGGCAATGGAACCCTGGGCTGGGGGGCCTTGTGTGGGGCTGGGACTCCTCACTTCTGAGATGGCCTTCCTGGATTTTTATCCACCACATGTAGATGTTGGACCAGCCTGTTCTGCATTTCTGCCATTCATACCAGACTGGATGGATTTGGTTTCCTGATTCTGTAATTATAAGACTTGGAATTCAACTCGATTTCTGCCAATTCTAACTTATGCTTGTTCTATAATTTAGTTGTAATTTTTACATGGTTGTGCAAAGAGGCAAGCCAAGGCTTTACCTAGGCTGCTATCTTGACCAGTAATCGGAGCTCTTATGTCAGCAGAAATGCTTTTGTTGTTTTAATCTTTTATTTTTAAAGTTTATTTTGTTAATTATGCTATTATAGTTGTTCTATTTTTTTCTTGCCTTTATTTCCCTCCACACTGCACCCACCTCCCACCAGCATTCCCCCCACCTTAGTTCATGTCCATGGGTCATACATATAAATTCTTTGGCTTCTCCATTTCCTATACTATTCTTAACCTCCCACTGCCTATTTTGTACCTATAAATTATGCTTCTATTCCCTGTACCTTTTCCCCTTTCACCACTCTCCCTTTTCCCCCTGCTAATCCTTCCTGTGATCTCCATTTCTGTGATTCTATTCCTGTTCTAATTGTTTGCTTAGTTCATTTTTCTTTTTGTTTTTTAGGTTTCATTGTTGATAGTTGTGAGTTTGTCGTCATTTTACTGTTAATATTTTTGATCATCTTCTTTTTTTTACATAAGTCCCTTTAACATTTCATATCATAAGGACTTGGTGATGATGAAGTCTTTTAACTTTACCTTACCTGGGGAGCACTTTATCTGTCCTTCAATTCTAAATGATAGCTTTGCTGGATAGAGTAATCTTGGATGTAGGTCCTTGCCTTTCATGACTTGGAATACTTCTTTCCAGCCCCATCTTGCCTCTAAGGTTTCTTTGGAGAAATCAGCTGATAGGCTTATGGGAACTCCTTTGTAAGTAACTGTCTCCTTTTCTCTTGCTAATTTTAAGATTCTCTCTTTATCTTTAATCTTGGGTAATGTAATTATGATGTACCTTGGTGTGTGCTTCAGTGGGTCCAACTTTCTTGGGATTCTGAATTTCTTTGACTTCCTGGAAGTCTATTTCCTTTGCCAGATTGGGGAAGTTCTCCTTCATTATTTGTTCAAATAAGTTTTCAATTTCATGCTCTTCCACTTCTCCTTCTGGCACCCCTATGATTTGGATATTGGAATGTTAAAGTTGTCCTGGAGGTTCCTAAGCTGCTCCTCATTTTTTTGAATTCTTGTTTCTTTGTTCTGTTCCAATGGAATGTGTATTTATTCCTTCTGCTCCAAATCCTTGATTTGAGTTCCAGTTTCTTTCCCTTCACTGCTCGTTCCCTGTATATCTTTTTTTATTTCACTTTGCATAACCTTTGCTTTTTCCTCTATTTTGTGACTATACTCAACCATTAGCATGAGCATCCTGATTATCAGTGTTTTAAATGGTGCATCTTATAGGTTGGCTATCTTTTCATTGCTTAGTTTTATTTTTGGAGCTTTGATCTCTTCTTTCATTTGGCCCATTTTTCTTTGTCTTGGCACACTTGTTAAGTTGTAAGGGGCAGAACCTTAGGTATTCACCAGGCTGGGGCAACCTGCACTGCTATGTTGTGGCACTGTATGTGGGGGAGGGGTCTGAGAGTGAACGATGCCACTCGTTCAGCTCTTGGCTGGCTTTTGATTACTTCCTTTGACACCCACAAGCAAACTGGGCCCTTCTGGTGATGATATCCAGGTGGTGGATTTGTGTACCTTCTAGGACTCTGTGGGTCTCTCCAAGGAACTCTCCTGTGATTCTGGGAGTTTCTCCTGCTGCCACAACCCCTACAGTTTTTACAGCCAGATGTTTTGAGGCTTTCTTTTCCTATGCTGCAACTCTGGGTTGCATAATTTGTCTGGCTCCCTAGTTGTTCCTTGTAGTCTGTTTGTACACAAATGTGGAACCACCTGGTTTGCCAGCCACCACCTTGCCAACCCCAGTCCTCCAGCTGCCAACTTGCCACAGGTCCTCTCTGCCCCAGCTGCCCATCTCTGCCCCTCCCCCCAATCTGAATGAATGTTTCTTCTTTAGCTCCATGGTTTTCAGTCTTCTATACAATTCAGTTTTCTGGCAGTTCTGGTTATTTTTAGCTTTTAAATTTGTTGTTGTCTTTCTTCTGGTTGTGCAAGGAGGCAAATTGAATCTACCTATGCCTCTGTCTTGACTGGAAGTCAGCAAAAATGCTTTTAAAATACTACCTTCATATTGCTGAGTGAAAAAGGCTACTACTATATAATTCCTTTATATGGTAGCCTGTAAAAGAAAAAGTAAGGAATAAACAACAGACCATCAGTTGCTGGGGATTAGGAAAGAAGGGAGAAGATGGCTATTCTGGAGCCATACAATGGATTTTCAGGATGACCAAACAGTTCTACATGGAACCGTGGTTGTGGTTAAGTTTTAAAAGTCAGAAAAAGAATAGATCAATAAGCAAGAGGGAGGAAGACTAGAATGAACCTTGCGGTGCTGGATTACAGTTGGAAATTATAACATAAATTAGTGTTTGTTTTAATAGATATACAGATAGATAAATACAGAAATAAATATAGATACCTGTACACTGTTAGTATACAAACATATATTTCCTAGTTCTGTCTGCTTATAGGACTAGTTCTAGGCATACAAGCAGTGACAGCCTAATACATGTAGTGTCAAGATCTTGGTTCTTAAATACAATCCTCTAATAAAAGGGATCTGGACTCCTCAGAGAAATGGTTTATACTAAGGCTGGTCAGGGAAATGAAAAATAAGCCTAAATCATTGTGTAATACTAGAAAGTAAGGACATGCAGATAGACAGAGTAGATAGATGATAGATAGATAACAGATAAGAAAGAAGGAAAGAATGCAGAGATGGAAATGTCTTAAAAAGATAAGGGAAGCTATCTGAAAGGGTTCTCAGTGGCAAATGTTAGAACAATTTGAACAAAATAAATAACAATATTATTGGAGTATACCCCCCAAATATATGAGTCTATACTGATATAAATGAGTGACTAAAAAAACAACTGCGTAGAGGAAAGACATCTTTCTTACAGAAGAATTCCAAATAATAGATGTAGAAGAAATGGCAGAAATAGAGAATCACCATTAGAACACACTTGCTGTAGACAAGGTCCACTAATGAATGATGTTCTTAGTCGGCAAAACTTTAAGGAGAAATGGGGTATTTGCAGAGACTCAAATGATTAGGGGATGTTTCAGAAATCTTCAGTGACCCATAAGTGTCTCCCCAAGAATATTTTTCCAAGATGCAAGTATAAAATTTGTGTTATTTTTAGTTATATTTAGCTTTGTACCTATAGTTCCTTGATTGTGACTTGCACTATGTGGCCACTTGATGTTTGGGTTTCTTATACACTTGTGAAAAATAAAAAATAATAAATACCTATTAATAGAGTTTCATCTGTTATATTTATATATTAAAATTTAAAACCACTGAAAAGCATTTTTGTTTAATAATACTAGAAAATGATCATGGTAAAATAAGTATATAAAAGCAAGATACAAACTGTGTATATACTATAAACAGTTTTTAAAAAATACGTGCATAACATAGGAAAAAGACTAAAAATATACGTATGTATACATATATATATCTCAACAATAGTGTTTATCTTGAGTAGTAGAATTGCAGGTGATTTTTCTTTTTTTCAATACTTTCCTCGATGAACTTGTATTTGTTTTATTACCAGAAAGAAAGAAATAGCAATAAAATAAAAGCGACTTCCATGGTTGATATTCAAATTATTCTTCACGGGATCCCAGGCAGGCTGCCTTGAGTACCCCAAATCCCGGCACTGGGTGTGGGTCCCCAGGGCCCTGCCAAAAGAGAGCCATTCTGCCAGACATGGTCTAGAGTAGGAAGTGTCACAGAGTTGAGTATTTGTCAAAAAAAATTAAGGACAATCAATAACCAAAAATCAGGGAGACTTAATGTAGACACCTAAATCCAAAAGGTAAAACTTGTTAACTTCAAGTAAGAGCCAGAGCCAAGAGTCAGAGCCAGATAGAAAGAAACAAACACACAAACAAACAAAAGAAAAAAGATGAAAATAGGAACAAGTGAGGAAGGAATTTCTGAGGTCCTTGATGGTTGCTATGAAACTCAAAAAGGGCCTGTGGCTAACTTTGTTTGGGGTACTGGTTTTCAGGAGGTTAGGCTGACTTAAACACATAGTGTTAAGGCAGCAAGGACAGATGAAAACACTGAATTCAAAATGCCCAATTTCATTTGACAATGTTTAATGTACTTTGACAAACACCCACATCTTTAGTCTTTTTTATTTTGCCACATCCACATCTGTCAAAATTCTTGATGGTCTAGCTCAAGTTTGACCTCCTCTCTGAAATCATCTTCCGTCCCCCTGCACCAACTGGATGTGATTTCTCCCTCCCTTAAAGGTCTGCAGATTTTATTAGTACTGTTGGTAAAGAATACAGGCTTGTCAGCACTGTGACATAGCAAACTGGCCTTTCAGGTTTGAAGACTTACAGAAGCCCGTGCTGACATATATTATGCTGCTTTATGTGACACAATGTGTGTCACATTTTTAGTGAACTAGCTTAACGACAAAGTGTTACAAACGTGCACACATTTATTAAGAGAAAACTAAGGAAGTTTGTCACCCACTGCAAATATACTCCTCTAGAAAGCTGTATTTTATCTTAGTAGCTAGTACTTTCACATACCTGCAAGATAGTTTCCTGCTTGCTTTTGAGTCATTAATTAGTCTTTAAAAACTGGAATACTTCCCACTGTCAGAGTTCACACATTAAATTATAATCTAGAGCACTTCTTTTACCTAGCCTGCTAAGATTTAATTTAGGCTTCCAAGCTGCTGACATTTTTCCATTAATCACGTAACAGTGATTCTGTTGCGATGAGGACTGAACAGGGAAATGGAACAGGCTGCTTTACTTGCATTTTAAAGAAATAGAGATACCAGAAAATTGTCATAGCATAGCTGTTTTTCTCCCATTGTACAGATTTGCAAATCATGAAATGACTTCAATATTTCTGATTCCCAGAAGTTTTCCTTCTGAGCTGTGACAGTCTTTTCATGACACTGTTTCTGTTTCTGATTATGTTGTGTTGCCTCTAATAATGTGCAAATCAACTTTCTTTTCTTACCAATTTGTGATTAACCTCTGTACTCAGAAATGATCTTTTGTCATCTCACGTAGCATGGCTATAAATCTTCTTCTTTTCCTTTTACCTTTCTTATTACTTTCTTTTATTTATTTTTTCTCTTTTTAAATATATTTTATTGATTATGCCATTACAGTTGTCCCATTTCCCCCCTTCATTCCCCTCCACTTTGCACACTCCCTCCTACCCACACTCCCCCACTTTAGTTCATGTCCAGGTGTCATAAGTTCTTTAGCTTCTACATTTCCCACACTACTCTTGCCCTCTCCCTATCTATTTTCTCCCCACCATCTATGCTACTTATTCTCTGTACCTCCTCCCCTGCCTCCTCCCACTCCCCTGTTGCTAACTCTCCAGGTGATCTCCATT
>PVKM010005786.1:0-13513 GCA_004027735.1 Carollia perspicillata | reverse complement strand
CTGCACACTCCCTCCTACCCACACTCCCCCACTTTAGTTCATGTCCAGGTGTCATAAGTTCTTTAGCTTCTACATTTCCCACACTACTCTTGCCCTCTCCCTATCTATTTTCTCCCCACCATCTATGCTACTTATTCTCTGTACCTCCTCCCCTGCCTCCTCCCACTCCCCTGTTGCTAACTCTCCAGGTGATCTCCATTTCTGTGGCTTTGCTCCTGTTCTAGCTGTCCACTTAATTTGCTTTTGTTTTAGGTGTGGTTGTTAATAACTGTGAGTTTGCTGTCCTTTCACTGTTCATATTTTTCATCTTCTTTTTCTTAGATAAGTCCCTTTAACATTTCATATAATAAGGGCTTGGTGATGATGAACTCCTTGAACTTGACCTTATCTGAGAAGCACTTTATCTGCCCTTCCATTCTAAATGATAGCTTTGCTGGATAGAACAATCTTGGATGTAGGTCCTTGTGTTTCATGACTTCAAATACTTCTTTCCAGCCCCTTCTTGCCTGTAAGGTCTCTTTGGAGAAATCAGCTGACAGTCAGATGGGAATTCCTTTGTAGGTGACTGTCCCCTTATCTCTTGCTGCTTCTAGGATTCACTCCTTCATTTTAATCTTGGCTAATGTAATTATGATTTGCCTGGGTGTGTTCCTCCTTGGGTCCAACTTGTTTGGGCCTCTCTGAGCTTCCTGGACATCCTGGAAGTCTATTTCCTTGGCCAGAATGGGGAAGTTCTCCTTTATTATTTGTTCAAATAAGTTTTCTCTTCTCCTTCTGGTACCCCTATAATTTGGATGTTGGAACGTTTAAAGATGTCCTGGATGTTCTTCAGCCTCTCCTCATTTTTTTGAATTCTTGTTTCTTCATTCTTTTCTGTTTGGTTGTTTCTTTCTTCCTCCTGGTCCACTCCATTGATTGAGTCCCAGTTTTCTTCCTATCTCTATTGGTTCCCAGTACATTTTTCTTCATTTCACTTAGCATCACCTTCATTTGTTCATCTAATTTCTGACCAAAATCAACCAATTCTGTGAGCATCCTGATCACCAGTGTTTTGAACTATGCATCTGATAGATCGGCTATCTCTTGGTTGCTTAAAAGTATTGGCTCTGGGGCTCTGAGCTTTTCTGCTGTTTGAGTTGTATTTGGTCAGGTGGTGCCTGTTATATATGTGTGGCAGAGCCTTAGGTGTTCACCAGGGCGGGTCAACCTAGTCACCGGGTTGTGACGTTGCCTGTGGGGGCGGGGTCAGAAAGGGAACAATGGCTCCTGTTCTGCGCTCACTCAAATTTGCATCCCCTCTGCTGCCTCCCACAAGCAAACTGAGCACACTCCCCCGGCACTGTTTCCCAGGTCAGCGGGCCTATGCACACTCCAAGACCCTGCAAGTCTCCCCAACGACCTCTCCTGTGAGTCTGGGAGTCTCTCCTGGCACCTTTTCAATTGGTGTTTTTAGGCTTTATTTCCCTGCACTGGGACTCTGGGCTGTGTAGTCTGTCTCACTGCCAGTTCTTGACTAGTTTATCTGCGTGTGAATGTGTGACCGCCAACAGCCAAATACCCTGCTCATTTCCTCCCTGCATCTGGGGTCTGCGAGCCAGGCACCGGCACCGCCTGTGCTCCTAGTCTGCCAGCCACTGCCTTTTCCTGCTGCATTCCCTGCCCGATGACTGCTGACTCCGCCCCTCTCACTGGTCTGGTTGAATGGTTGTCAGACTTCTGTAGTTCAATTTTCTGTTTTGGTTGTGTTATTGTTTATAAATCTTTGTTGTCATTAATTTTGGTTGTGCGAGGAGGCACAGTATTTCCACCTACACCTCCATCTTGGCTGGAAGTTCTATAAATCTTCTTATAACTTCTTGGTTGAGCTCTCCCCCAGAAACCCTCATAGATACTTTAAGCTCAAAAAAACAGGATCACTGTATTCACCTGATTCTGCTACCGCTTTGCTAAAGGTTCTCTTCTGGCATCTGGAGAGTTGTTTCAGCTTCTGTCTCCCTCACCTCTTGTATCCACCCAAATACCAATCCTCCTCATAGCACACAAAATGTAATTGCAAATAGGATACAAGTTACTGAGATTTTAAGTGTTCAGCACATAGAACCCCCTTTCCTTGTCCAGTGCAGAACCAATTGAGAAATAGGGTGTCAGAAAGTGGAGATTACAATATTGTCTTAATTGCTGCAAAACTCTTGAAGTCATATGAGAATGAAATGAACTGACTGGAATGCCATGGTAGCCCCCTGGCTCCTCTCATACCTTCCATCTGTCTTAGGAAAGTGCTTCTGTGAGTAGGTTTCGTTTTGGCAAACTAAAGCTGTCTGCCTCCCACTGGTCTGGTAGAAAAGAAAGAAAAGACATTCAACTGCTCAGCGAGAGCAGATGACTGATGTAAAATGTGGACCTTTGACTTTCACCCATACTGGAACCTGCTCTCTTCTCCCCAGGAGGAGTGTTTGAGGAGTCAGGCAGGGGGCAGGGGTTAAAGTTAGGGAAGTCCATCTGCTGGAAAGAGGAGAAATGGAAGATTTCTGTACTCCTCTCCAAAAAGAGACAGGAGGAAAAGGGGGAGAGTGTAGTCATGGAAATCAAGAGAAGAGAATGTTTCACACACAGGCCTGGTGGTGTGGCTCAGTGATTGGAACATCTCCTGTAAGCTGAAAGGTCGCAGGTTTGATTCTCGGTCAGGGCACATGCCTGGGGTGGGTTCATCCCCAGTCGGGGCCCATATGAGGGACAACCAACCAGTATTTCTCTCCTTCTCTCTCTCCCTCCTTTCCCCTCTAAAATCAATAAGCATGTTCTCAGGCAAGTATTAAAAAAATAGAGAGAGTGTTTCAAAAGAAAACAGTTGAGCACAATTCAAATGCTACCCTTGCACATGATATTCTCTGTCTGGAGTTCTTTAAGCTCACAATCTAACAAGCTGATATGTCTCCTTCAGGTCTCAGGCAAGTGAGACCTCTGTGAGACCTTCACTCCTTTACTTAGTCAGAAGGCAGGTAGCTCTGTATTTGCATTACAATCAGTATTCACCTCTTAGAATTTGTCAATTTAATTGTTTATACCTCTCTATTTCACACTAGAGTGGGAACTTTATTTCCCAGCAAAGAATGTATGCTGAGTTCATTATAAATAACCAGTACAATTTTCCTTTAGGATGTTTCTCATTGCATGAATATAAAAAATAAATTAAATACCTAGGTTGGAAATAACATAATATCTATTATATGAGTAGATTTAGTGAATTCTGTTATAATCCTAATGAAATATTAGATATATTCTAAAAGTCATGTTTTTTAAAGAATATTCAGTAATATAAGAAAGAAGTCAAACCCTTACATTATATGTAGGAAAAAAATTGCATAATAGTTCATTAAAAATATAAATATTTAAAATTTATTATATATACATATCTACATGTAAAAATACATAAATTTTAATAGAAAACATACCAAATGACAACTATGTTTATTATAATGATTTCATATTTTTTATGCTTTTCACTTTTCCAAATAATAAATATTAGGAAAAATATTATTGTAAAAAATAATTACGTGAACTATGGTTTGTCTCTTTTCTCCCTCTGGTGCCCAGTGAGTGCTCTTCACATCATTGGCATTCAATAAATTCTGATGGGTTGCTAGGGATACTGGGTCCACTGTTTTGTTGACATGTTTTTAAAACTTTCAATTATCCTGTTCCTATAAATTCTCTGGTGAGTTGATCTGAAATGTTTACTTAAAAATTTTTATTCCTTATTTCCAAATAGAGCACCAGAGTATTATTATTGGTTTTAACTGCCCATTCTTCTTGAAACAAAACATTCAAGATAGTGGCCTATTGTCTAAGGGAAGAATCTTCAGGGTGATGAGTAGGGAAGACCATCTGTCAATTCTTAATTAAAACATGCTTTTTGGTTTTAACGTATCCAAATTGGATGTTTTAGGTTTTTTCCCCAATGTTTGCTTTCTTTTTCTGTGTTTGTTTCTTAGCCTCTCTACCCATCCCATACAACATTCATTCTGGGTGTCTAGAATGACACTATCTTAATGATAATTCATTAAGAAGTTTAATACAACTAAATATAATTTTCTTTTTTTTTTCTTTTATTTAAAAGTTTTTATTGTTAGTTGTTGTTCAAGTACAGTTTTCTGTCTTTTACTCCCATCCTGGTCCAGCCCCCTAGTGCTCCCCTCCTCCCTCCCACTTCCACCCCCCTTAGTTTTTATCCATGTGTCCTTTATACTTGTTGCTGTGACCCCTTCCCCTTTTCCCCTGAAATTCCCTCCCCTCTCCCCTCTGGTTACTCTCAGCCTGTTTTCTATTTCACTGTCTTTGGTTATATTTTGCTTGCTTGTTTGCTTTGTTGCTTAGCTTTCTGTTAAAGGTGAGATCATATGGTATTTGTCTTTCAGCATCTGGCTTATTTCACTCAGCATAATGCTTTCCAGTTCCATCCATGCTGTTGCGTAGAGTAGGAGCTCCTTCTTCCTTTCTGCTGCATACAATTTCATTGTGTACATGTACCATAGTTTTTTGATCCATTCATTTACTGATGGGCACCTAGGTAGCTTCCAGCACTTGGCTATTGTAAATTGTGCTGCTATGAACATTGGGGTGCATAGGTTCTTTTGGATTGGTGTTTCTGGATTCTTAGGGTATAATCCTAGCAATGGAATTGCCAAGTCAAAAGGCAGATCCATTTTTAGTTTTCTGAGAAAATTCCATACAGTTTTCCATAGTGGTTGTACCAGTCTGCAATCCCACCAACAGTGAACTAGGGTCCCCCTTTCTCCACAACCTCTCCAACACTTGTTGTTTGTTGCTTTGTTTACGATGGCCATTCTCACCAGTGTGAAGTGGTATCTCATTGTGGTTTTAATATGCATTTCTCTGATGGCTAGTGATATTGAGCATCTTTTCATGTGTTTCTGGATCCTCTGTATGTCCTCTTTGGAGAAGCATCTATTCAAGTCCTTTGCCCATTTTTTAATTGGATTGCTTGTCTTCTTAGAGTAGATTCATGCAAGTTCTTTATATATTTTGGAGATTAAACCTTTGTCTGAGGTATCATTGGCAAATATGTTTTCCCATATGGTTGGTTCTCTTTTTATTTTAATGCTGTTTTCTTTAGCTGTGCAGAAGCTTTTTATTTTGATGAGATCCCATTTGTTCATTCTTTCCTTTATGTCCTTTTCTCTAGGGGACATATCAGTGAAAATGTTGCTGCATGAAATATCTGAGATTATCCTGCCTATGTTCTCCTCTAGGATTTTAATGGTGTCACAGCTTATATTTAATTCTTTTATCCATCTTGAATTTATTTTTGTGTATGGTGTAAGTTGGTGCTCGAGTTTGATTTTTTTGCATGTAGCTGTCCAGTTCTCTCAACACCATTTGTTGAAGAGGCTATCTTTATTCCATTTTATTTTGCTGCCCCCTTTGTCGAATATTAATTGACCATAGAGACTTGGGTTTATTTCTGGGTTCTCTATTCTGTTCCATTGGTCTATGTACCTGTTTTTATGCCAGTACCAGGCTGCTTTTTATAATTTTCTTATTCTATTGTTAAAAAACTTGCTTATCCTCATTTTTTATATGAAGCTTTTATAATTGGCCAGCTTCCTACAAAGCTGAAAGAGGCCCACGGCTCTTCAACTCCTTCACCTCAAAATTGTTTGCTTTTGTATTAATGCAAATTATTTACATTGTCGCCATTTTCTTTCTATGGATCTTTCTTAGTAACCTTATGTGTTAAAATTATTTAATACTTTTTCAAGATTTTATTGTATCGACAAGAGTTTCTTTCACAAGGCTTTTCTACATTGCCGCTATCTTTACTTAACTCTTTGTACTGATAAGCATGAGGCACAGCTACCTTGTAATAGGTTAATCTTATAATAGAGGGTAATCAATATGGGAGCCTGTGGCCTGGTGGTTGTTTGGTATAAAGTTCTTTAAGCATGACAATGAAAATCCGCCTTACCCATTGAGCCATTTTCCTTCTTGGTTTATAGAACAATAACAATAACAATGGCAATAACAGTAAATGCCATTCATTTTTACCCAAAGTCTCTCCTCAGTTTTAATACTACTGTATTCTGCTTTGTTTGATGACTTTCTTCTATATTCTAGATATGAGACTGTACCTATAATTCTGATATAAAAGGGACTGCATATCTCACTTTCCTTGGTGTCCTAAGCAACCTCTAAGAGAGCTTCCAGTGATTCTTGCTTCCTGGAATGTGCACCCTTGTGTAATTCTTTCCCCTAAGTGTGGGCTGGGCATAGTAATTCACACTGGTAAATAGAATGTAGGAGAGATGGTATCTCTGATAAGATCATGTTGCAGAAACACTTCTGCTTGGCAGTCTGTGTCACTTTCCTGCTTGCTGAGGGAAGTCAGATGCACGTTTTGGGCATAGGAGAGAGGGAGGCCTGTAGCCATCAGCCAGTACAGAGCTGAGGCCATCAGTTCAATGGCCCCTGAAGACCTGCGTCTTGTCAACAACCACACTGAGGGAGCTTGGGAGTGAATCCTCTGCCGGCTGAAACTCCAAGAGAGATCACAGACCTAGCCAACACCCTAAATACAACCTGATAAAAAACCTTGAGAGAGGCACCGCCTTAAGCTGCATTTGGATTTCTGACCCACAGAAATAGTGAGATAATAACTGTTTGTTTTTTAAGCTTCTAAGTTTTGGAATTATATGTTATAAAGCAGTAGATAACTAACACACCTAGCCGTATCAGAAAAAGATTTCTGATATTCCTGTATAAGGGAAGTTTTACAAGTATATTTTTATAATTATTGACTGTGGGAGTGAGCAGGGACAGGGCAGGGGAGAGCAACTGGGGAAAAGGTGAAACAACTGTAGCTGAACAACAATAGAAAAAAAAGAAAGAAAAAAGGGAGATAATCTGAGAATTATAAGATGTTGGACTATGTTTAAGTTCACAATACACCATTTTAGTCAAAAGAGGTAGATGTAATCTTGCATTTTTTCTAACTCTCAGTGCAAGCACTGAGCCAACAAGATGTAGACCTCCCATGCCTACAGAGCTAAACACAGAACTGCATGTAAGTCAGCAAGAAATCGGCTCTCACTTCTTATGAGTCAATCTTGAGAAAGATGAAGCAAAGAAAATGTGGCCACTGTTTTAATCAATGGGAGCTGGAGGTAGAGGGAAGGGGGAAGAAGCCTAATATTAAATCCAAGTCATAGGCTAAGGTTGTAGGATTTGGCACACTACATTTTGATTATTCAAATCCCACTAAGAAATACAATTCTACTTAGTTTAGTCCTACAGAAAATCCAACTGTGTCCAAGCCACATATGCATCACCCTCCTCTTCCACACCAAAGGAACATGCCCTGACCACAAGTATTTCCCATTGCAGTGATACAGTGTGGGGCCAGCTCAGTTTTCCGTTTTTACCCTTGTGGTTGTGTCAGTTTTACCACTGCCTGTCCCCAAACACTTACTTGCCTGGCTGATTTATCAAGGACAGAAATATCTAATCCAAGTTTGGCAAATCCAACTCTCTTTATTGGAAATATAACTTGAACAGAATCACCAAAAAATGAAGGTTACAACCACTGGGATAACTAGTGTCGATACTAGAGAAGAGATTCAGCAGTTTCTGATGCTGAAGACCAGAGCAGCCTTTTTCTCCAGACTTTGCTAAGACAGGATGATGCTTTTCACTTCTGTGTGCTATGTTAATAATCTAATAAACTTAACCTTCTTCCTTGAGTAATTTTCAGTTACTTAACAGATATGCCTTGATCTCCCTTGTACATTCACTGCGTCCCTATTAAGCTTCTGCTTTAAGATCTTGGCTGTTTTGAGTCTGTAATTTAGTCCTCCCACATAGATGAGTTAAAAAAGACAAACTAAATCAGCTATGACTTTTTTGAGTAAATAAGTAAAAATTTAGTATAGTCATAGATAGATGAGAATGAGGATATGTGAGATATATATACAAATAATTTCTACTTGGTATTTTGTTGGTTAGTTTTGTCTACAGTCCCAATGAACAACCTTTTCACCTGTTTTTCTTATTTATTTTTGATTTGACTTATGATGGAATTTTACACACACACATAATTATAGATAATGGAATAATGTATATGCCCATTTCATGATTCCACTTACGTCAAGTATCTGCATTAGTCCAACTCCTAGAGGCAGAAAGCAGAATGGTGGTTGCAAGGGGCAGGGGGTGGGGAAGAAATGGGGAAGTGCTGTCCAGCAGGTATGAAATTCCCGTTGTGCGAGGTGGAAGAGTCCTGGTGCCTAGTCCTCGTTGGCAATAGTTAATTGTATGCTTAAAAATTAGTCATGATTTTGACAAATGTCTAACCAAAGTCAATTGCAGTTATAACTTTCGATGAGCTTGCATCTTAACAACATATGTAGAATTTAAGATGTGAAAATGTTCTTAGAAGGCAAGGCCGAAAATTCAAGTCCATTCTAAAATCCAGTGGGATTCTGTGACGTGTTTGTTCATAGGATACACCTGAAAACAGGTGTTGGTGAGGTTGAACAATGACTTCCCATGAGTATCACTTACCTTTCATGCCACCTCCCAGGAGGTGGTCTGAATCACCAAGTGTTTGAATGAAGCTGTATCAGAGGAGTTCTCTTCGTACTCTAACGTATGTTGGGCCATCTAGAGAAGCAAGATAGTATTTTAGTCTAATGTTGTCTTACACATCTATTATTATAATTTAGTTATTGGGAAGACTCCTTACATCCTCCTTAGGAAAATACAATAGCATGAGATTTCAAATTATTTCAACCTTTACTCTCCTGGATTTCAGCTGTTCCTTTATTTTAGAGAGTCCTGTTCAGGTCATCCTGGCTGACTTCCACATCAGTGTAATGCTCTAAGGCTCACAGATTTTTACTTGATGGAGGGATATTTATGTCTGTTTGGTTAACTTTGCTCTGTGGCCGAGCAGCTGTTTCCTTCTGGTTATGAAACTAGGTTGGGTTGAATTAAAATGAGATTGCCATTTTGTTCCCCCTTCCACTGCTGCCATTATGTGGGAGCGAAAAACAACTCCAGGCATTTATTCAACAAATGTTTATTCAGCCCTTACTGTAGGCCAGAAACTGAGAATAAGGTTGTTAACAAAAAACACTGCAGTTCCTCACAGAGCTCATGGTCTCAAGGATGTAAAGTGGTGACTCACACTTTTCCTGAAACCCACCCAGACTCCAAAGGTCCAATCTCCAAGGAAAAAATCTTTCAGGGATACTGCTGACTTTCTTCCCCCAAATAGCATCACACTCTTTTTTAAAAAAAGATTTTTTATTATTTATTTATCTTTAGAGGGGAAGAGAAAGAGAGAGGGAGAGAAATATCAATGTATGGTTGCCTTTTGTGCATCTCCTGCTGGGAACTGGCCTGCAACCCAGGCATGTTCCCTGACTGGGAATCGAACCATGATCCTTTGGTTTGCAGGCCCACGCTCAATCCACTGAGCTGCACTAGCCAGGGCATAGCATCACACTCTTGATTGTGGAAGGTATGTGTTGAAGCTGAGCACCTGCCTTTTACTTTTATCAAATAGTATTTTAAACAGCACATATATTTTAGATTCTGCAGCAAGGAATTTTGGCAATTTGCTAATTTCTCTATAAATGGAGATTCCTTTACTGTTTTGTTGGGCTTGTTTTTTGGTTAATGTGCTATGCAAACGTGTACTCATTTCATTATGTTTTCTGGAAGTTTAACTTGACTCAAATCTACACATTAAAAAAGTGAATGACAAACTCATCCCCCTAATCTTTGCCACCTATTTGAATAATAGTTCAACTCCTCTTCGTAAATGAATTACATGACTGCAGAAACAAATCTTATATTTTATGAGTATGCTCAACTTTTAACAAACTTTTTAAAAATGGAAATTGCCTTATGCTTTCCTTGAACACATAATAAATATGTTTATAAAATTTTAAGTGATAATAATACCAAATAATATAAAAAGACAAATACCATTGTTAATCCTTCATCCAAAGATGACCACAGATAAATTTTGGCAAAACTTTATGTACATTTTCCCAAATGTTTAGTAGATGTACACACACGTGTAGGAACATATACAATCTTGTCCTTCCTTTTAATTTAAGTGATTAAAATTTTTTAAACATATAAAACCACTTTATCATCAGCTTTCATCAAAGAACATATATTATGATCATTTTTAGAATTCAAAAACTATAGATCTATAGCTTTGTCTAAATGACTGCATTTCATGACAACACTTAGGTTTAGATTTCCTTGAATATTTTGTTGGGAAATCTCATTCAGGTACCCTGTAGTCCCTTATAAGACTTGATCTCTGTTATAAATTTTTTATCTGTACTCCTTTAACACTTATTAGAAACTCACCTAGCCCATGTGTATTTAAGTAAGCATGAAATGAGAAATAATTATACTTCAGTACTGTGTTATAAAGTCATGTTGATTTTATTTTTTTTTCTTTTCCCTAGAAAAGAAACATTGATAATTTGGATTTTACATTTTTCCCTGATTACTTTCCATTAGTTTCAAACTGCTCTCCTTCCAAATTTAGTAATGATTATTTCAAAAATGAATGTGTTATATCTGAACTGTTTCATAAAAGCAGCCACCTCCTGAAGTCAGAATACAGGGAAAGGCAAACATACCACACATCCAGGAGCCAGGGCATCACCAAGGTGATTCTATCATCTGTCTCTTTCTTCCACAGTGTGAGACTTGGCATTCTTGTCTACTCGTTTCCCAGACTGCAGCCAGGAGAAGGGAAGAAGATAGCTATCTCCCTGACTACCGTGCACACTCAGACAAGCACAAACAAAGGCAAAAGTATTGAGAATTTATCACTGAGTCACATCTGGTTCTCATCTCCCACTCCTTGGTACTTTTGTTATGGTCTTAGCTGAGGGAGAAAGGGGAGGAAAACCAAGGAGGCCTTATAACCTGTCCTTGATAAAGCAAGGAATAACAATAACTAGAATTTATTTAATTTTTACTTCATGCCAGGAATTCTTTTACATGTGTTGAGTAATTTAACCATCATAGCAACCCCATGAAGACATTACCACTATTACTTGCAGTGATACATTAGGAAATTGAGGCACAGGAAAATTTAGCAACTAAAATCAAACATGTAATGAATGTCAGACTTGGATTCATACCCAGGTACCCCCATTTTAGAGCCTCCCCCCTCAGTTTGCTAAGTCCCCCTCTATAGCTTTAGCTGTAAACTATATAGCTATAGACTCCCTCTATAGCTATAGCTTTAGCAAGTCAGTGAAGTGAAATTCACACTTGGCAGCCCATGCATCTAAATTTGTGACAAGATTTATCTACTTACTTTGGATTGAGATTAATCATTAGAATCAGACAGCATAAAATAAATAGATTATTGTAGTCCCCAGAGACACTGTTCTAGCTCTCTGACCTCAAATTATGATTTCAGTACCACCATGCGCTACGAGGCCCAAGGGCATCCTTCTAGACCTGATTCTTCTTGTCTTTCAATACTCACACATGATGGTCCTGCTACTGCCAATCCATCGCACACTGTTGAAGATCCTCCTCACATGCCATTTCATCCCACTGATGTAAATGTTGTCATTACCCCCCACCACACCTTGCTACAGATTGCAGGCACGATGTACTGGGGGTGCCCAGTGAGGCCGGTCATACTTGCACATGTCGTGAAGCAAAGCTTTCTCTTCCTTTGGAGCTGGGGTTCCATGTTGAGGCCACTGCTCCAATTTCCCCTTGAATACCCAGGACACTCTCTTCCATCAGAGAGGGTCCACCCATAGCCCCAGAGGAGCTCCATCTTCATCCCTTGATCTTAGCTCCTAAGAGTTATGCCTTTCATCCCTACTTTGCTACTTGCTTTCCATGTTTTTTTAATGGAGAGAAGAATTTTCTCTAATAGTTTTATATTCACATAAACCTAAGCTATATTGATGGATCCTTTCCCAAACTTGTGTGCTTGGCTTCCAAACATTCATTTAACATATTTAATTTGTATACTTCACTTCGTAACATTTCTGACACTATCTCCAGTTCATGTTTGTAAAAGTTGCTTTATGTTAGGTTAAATGGTTGCAATTTAATAATTCACTCTCTTTGGGTCAAGGTATAGTTGTGTAATTGTGAAGTCTGTATTCTGTATTACATAAATTATCTGATTTGAGGGAAATGGGTGCTATAATCTTTTCTACAAAATATTTTTTATTTCAAGTGAACTTCAGGCAGTATTATTCACTAGTAAAAGCAAATTCGACATTGACAGGAAAAATAAGAGGAAGATTTGCAAACTACAGCATTAAAAATACCTAAAAACTTACATGAACAATGTGCTTATTGGTGTCATAAAAATTTGTGTATAACTTTTAAATGTTTGAGAATGGAATAAATATTTAAGGATATATTTATATAATAGAGATATTTCAAAAGGAGTACTTAGTTAACATTACATATGTATCAATTTGAGACAAATAAAGAACAATAAATAGCTCCTGGTGCTGTGAATATTTGAAAAATTTGCCAGAACTACCACTAGACAATTTACACTATTTCTATTTTTTTCAGTTATTCTTTAATAAAATACTAAGGAACTAAGCAAGAGTTCCTTAGTATCAGCTCTAATCAGCTCTTGCTGTAATGATGCTTTATAATAAATAATCTTCAAAACTGAGTGGCTTACAAACATATATATGGATACATTTGTGAAATAATAGTATCTATCTATCTATCTATCTATCTATCTATCTATCATCTATCTATCTATCATCTATCTATCTATCTATCTATCTATCTATCTATCTATCTATCTATCATCTCTCTCTCTCTCTCTCTCTCTCTCTCTCTATCTCATTCCTGGATCTTTGGGTCGGTTGAACCTGGCCTCAGTTTAGCGGGGCTGGGCTGCGCCTGCAGTGTGATATCAGGTGCACTTCCTATGTTTCATCCTTAGACGGTGGGTTTCTTGGGGGGCACTCCCTACTCCTGGCAAGGGCAGAAGTACAAGTACACAAGACAGATGATATAAGCACATTTAAAACTGGTGTTCAGGTTATGTCCACTAACATGCCCCTGGCCAAAGCAAGTTACTTGGCAAGGCTGAGTGTCAGTGAATCAGGGAAATCCATCCTGCTTGCACTGGTGGGGGCTCTCCACCATCAGATGCAAATGTCATGGGTGTATATTTCTATCACAGAGAAAAAGTGAAAAATTGGGGGAAATGATCCAATTTACCACTAAAAGAAATGGAATTCAAGTGTTCTAAAGTTCAGAACTGTCATGGAAACATAAAAGTCAACATTTTGTATTAGATACGTCCAGCAAACACTTTATAATCTCTGGAATAACTAAAAAAAGAGTAAGTATATATTGGGCGTTAAAGGTCAAAATAAGGCTTCTCTAAGAAGCTACAGATCCTGGAGGGGCTTACAGAAGCTTATATATATGAACTCTGAGGCAATTCTGAGTGTAC
>PVKM010005785.1:0-46939 GCA_004027735.1 Carollia perspicillata | reverse complement strand
AAGAAGTATTCCAAGTCATGAAAGGTAAGGAACTACATCCAAGACTGCTCTATCCAGCAAAGCTTTCATTTAGAATGGAAGGGCAGGTAAAGCACTTCTCAGATAAGGTCAAGTTCAAGGAGTTCATCATCACCAAGCCCTTATTATATGAAATGTTAAAGGGACTTATCTAAGAAAAAGAAGATAAAAAATATGATCAATGAAAGGACAGCAAACTCACAGTTATTAACGACCACACCTAAAACAAAAGCAGACTAAGTGGACACCTAAAACAGGAGCAGAGCCACAGAAATGGAGATCACATGGAAGGTTAGCAACAGGGGAGTTGGAGGAGGAGTGGGGGGAGAGGTACAGAGAATAAGTAGCATAGACCGTGGGGAGAAAATAGACAGGGGGAGGGCAAGAGTAGTGTGGGAAATGTAGAAGCTAAAGAACTTATGACACATGAACATGAACTAAAGTGGGTGAGTGTGGGTGGGAGGAGGTGTGCAGGATGGAGGGAAATGAAGGGGGAAAATGGGACAACTGTAATGGAATAATCAATAAAATAGATTTTTTAAGAAGCTAATGTGAAATAATATATTTTAATATAAACAAAAACTGAGAGAAGTTGTTGCACTGGAATTATGCTATAAGAAATGCTAAAAAACCCTGGATGGTGTGGCTCAGTGAATTGAAAGCCAGCCTGCAAACCAAGAGGTCATGGGTTTGATTCCCAGTCAGGGCACATGCCTGGGTTGCAGGCCAGGTCCCCAGTTGAAGGCGTACAGGTGGCAAGGAACTGACATGGGTGTTTCTCTCCTTCACTTTCTCCTCCCATCCCCACTCTCTAAAAATAAATAATAAAATCTTTTTTAAAAGAAAGAAAGTCATGCTAAGGAACTTGCTGAATGCTGTGGCAGCTGTTCTAATTGTGGTCTTTGCAAGCTGTGCACTTACACTCAAGTAACCATGTCTAAGGAACCTTCCATTGGCATTGATCTTGGCACCACTTATTCTTGTGTGTGTGTCTAACATGGAAAAGTGTAAATAATTGCCAACGACCAGGGAAATTGAACCACCCAAGTTATGTTGTCTTTAATGGTAGCTAACAATTGATCAGTGATGGTGCAAAAAATTAAGTTGCAAGGAATTCTACCTACCCAGTTTTTGATGTCAAATGCTTGATTGGACATAGATTTGAGGATGCTGCTGTCCAGCCTGATATAAACCATTGGTCCATCAAAGTGATCAATGATGCTGGCAAGTTCAAGGTCTAAGTCAAATAGAAGGGAGAGACAAGTTTCTATCCAGAAGCAGTGTCATCTGTGGTTTTGACAAAGTTGAAGGAAATCAGAGAAGTCTACCTTGGAAACACCTTTACCAATACTGTTGTCACAGTACCAGCTTACTTCAATGACTCTCAGTGTCAGCCTACTGAAGATGCTGGAACTATTGGCAATCTCAATGTACTTAGAATTATCAATGATCCAACTGCTGCTTATGGCTTAGACAAAAAGTTTTGAGCTAAAAGAAACATGCTGATCCTTGACTTCGCAGGTGGCACTTTTGATGTGTCAGTTGTCAAAATTAAAGATGGAATCTTGTCCTGGTCTGTATAGTTAAACTGGATGGAGCAGCATGCTGTGCACTGAAAGGCTGTGGGTTTTATTCTTGGTCAGGGCACAATCCCTGGCCGGGGTGTGTATGAGATGGAGCTGATTGATATCTTTCCCTTGTAGATGTGTCTCTCTTTCCCATTTCTCTCTTTCTAAAATCAATAAATAGATCATGTTTTTAAAAAAAATGGAATCTTTGAGGCTAAATATGTAACTAGGGATGCTCACTTAGGTAGAGAAGACTTTGCCAAAAAAATGGTCAGCCATATTATTGCAGAGTTCAAGCACATGCATAAGAAGGACATCAGTGAGAATAAGAGAGATCTCCATTGCCTTCGAACTGCTAGTGAAAGTGCTCTCTCTTCCAGCACTTATGCCAGAGTTAAGATTGACTCACTCACTCTATGAAGGAATCAACTTCTATACCTTTATCACCCGTGTCCAATGTGAAGAATTGGATGCTGACCTTATCTGTGGCACTCTAGATGCTCTAGAGAAAGCTCTTTGGGATGCCAAGCTTGACAGGCCCAGACCTAAGATGTTGTCCTGGTGGGTGGTTCTATCCATGTCCCCAAAATTCAGGAGCTCCTACAGGACTTCTTCAATAGCAAAGCATTGAGTAACACATCAATCCTAATGAGGGTTGCTTATGGTATAGCTATCCAGTCAGCCATTCAATCTGGAGACAAATATAAAAATGTTCAAGATTTGTTACTGTTGGATGTCACTCCTCTTTCTCTTGGCATTGAAACTGCTGGTAGAGTCATCACTGTCCTCATCAAGTGTAATAGTGCCATACCCACCAAGCAAACACAGACCTTCACTACCTGCTCTGACAAACAGCCTGGTGTGCTCATTCAGGTTTATGAAGGTGAGCGTGCCTTGGCCAAGGATAAAAACCTGATTAGCAAATTTTAACTCAGGCACACCTCCTGCCCTTTGTGGTGTGCCTCAGAGTGAAGTCACTTTTGATATTGATGCCAATGTCATCCTCAATGCCTTTGCTGTGCATAACAGTACAGGAAAAGAACAAGATTACTGTCACTACCGACAACGGTCATCTGAGCAAGGAAGACATTGAGTTCGTGGTCCAAGAAGCTGAGAAGTACAAAGCTGAAGATGACAAGGAGCAAGACAAGGGTATCTTCCAAAAATTCTCTTGAATCCTATGCATTCTACAGGAAAGCAACTGTTGAAGATGAAAAACTTTAAGGCAAGACTAATGATGAGGACAATCAAAAGATTATTGACAAGTGCAAGAAAATTATCAACTGGTTTGATAACAACCAGACTGCAAAGAAGAGTGTGAACATCAGCAGAAAGAGCTGGAAAAATTCTGCAATCCCTTCAGTACCAAGCTGTACCAAAGTGCAGGAGACATGCCAGGAGGAAGACCAGAAGGCTTCCCTGGTGGTGGGGCCCTCGAATCTGGTGGTGCTTCCTCTGGGCCCACCATCAAAAGAAGTTGATTTAGCCAAGCTTGAGCATAGATTCAGCATTGTTCCACACAAAACATCAAAGGGCCTAAATTTGTAGCAAATTCACTGGAACTCAGAAGGTATGCTAGACTTGAAAAATAGATCTCAAAATTTAAACTTAATGTAAAAGGAAAATTAGAGTAAGAAGATCCAGGGTAGAGACCTCTGAAGAAACTCAATATTGAGTAACTTGTTAGAGTAAGAAAAGTATTCAGGGAGGTATAGAACATTGATGCAAGGAACAGAAAATATTTTTAGGGAACATGGAACAGTAAAGAATGTGAAGAACTCCTAAAAAGGCAAGCAAGATAATTACTAAAAGTTTGTATTGAATTTAGCAATGGTGATGTTGCTTATGTTGGTGACAATTGATTAAAGCACTTTGTGTTTTATGATAGCTTGAGCACTAAGTTGAAGAAATTGAAATAATAAATATAGACAAATACACCCTCTTAAGGAAGTTGGGCAAGGAGGAAAGGCTAGATGGCAGTAGCTAATAGGGGAAGTACAATGTGTGGAAAGTTTTTTTTTTATGACATTGGTAGTAGTTTTAAGGTAGAGAATGACTGTCTGTAGTCACTAGCAGGAAGAGACTGAAACTACAGGTTAATTGAGAAAGCAAATTCTTTGTGATGCTCAAAGGAGACACATGACATAGTTGGAGAAATTAGAGCAAAGCAGAGGCACTTATTTCATTTGTAAGAAGAAGAAAAAGGCCAAGCATGGGTATGGACATAAGTAGTTTGATAGATATGAGGAAACAAAAAAAAGTTCAGGTTGGCTGATTTCCATTGTCTCCAAGATACAAAAGTGTTGGGAGTGGAAGATAAGGGGAAATGGTCTAAGCTCTGTGGAAGCGGGAGAAAGTCTGAAAGAATTACTTGTATGGAAAGAAAACAGAGAATGGAAAATACTACTTCTTGTGTCCAGGAGTTGTTTTTTTTTTAAGCATTCTTACCATCTGAAAGGCTAGTGGTGACCACATTTATTACAGTCTGTATGAAGTCTTCTTAGCATCAGCCTTGCTTGAGGGGCCGTGGGAAGAGACTAACTATTAGATAATCCTTTGGTGAGTTTTTGGAAGGCTAGGGAGATCAGATGCAGAATCAAGCAGTTAATCACAATGAGTTAGCTGAGTCTTTCATATAGCGATGTAAAAATAGGAACATTAATTTTATCGTCTTAACTCCTGTACTCTTCATCACCTGGTAAACATAGTAAATAATTAAACATTGGTCTGAATACAAACCCTCTAAGGGTATAATTTGCTGGACCTAAAGCAATTTTTAAAATACAGAATTGTGATCTGTTGGGAGTAAATTAAATTGGTCAATAATTATTTATGTTTTAACATTATTCACTCATGTAATAAACATTTCTCATTTAGGTCTTCACTGGGATCTTCACAGCAGAAATGTTTCTCAAGATCATTGCCATGGATCCATATTACTACTTTCAAGAAGGCTGGAATATTTTTGATGGTTTCATCGTGAGCCTTAGTTTAATGGAACTTGGTTTGGCAAATGTGGAAGGATTGTCAGTCCTTCGATCATTTCGGCTGGTAAATTAACTGGGAGTATCCATAATATTTTTTAAATTAATTTAATTAGTTTCCACCCTTTCTAGCAACTACAGTGAGATTTCACATGGTTATAATATTATATGAATGTATTTTTAAAACAAACAACATTGCCCCAAAACCAGATGGTAATTTCTTCTACATCGTAGCTCAAATGGATAGATAAACTATATTCAAATAAGGGGCCAATTTCTTCTTAGTAGTTAAATGGCAGGGCTAATGAGGAGGGAGAAAAAAAAGGGAGTGATAGATAAACCCAAATCACAATTAAACAACACAACATTCATTTCTCAGTAATGTGGGGTTTGTTGAACTATGCATAAGGCTTGGCCGGAATTTAGAACAGGCTCACTTTTCTATCAGAAGCTCAGGAATTGGACAGTCGCCCACTTTGCCCCATAGAAGTCAAGACTCAGGACTGGATAGAGTATACAAGGGAAACACACAGAGCTCTCCACACTGCTACTTCAGCCAGCTCACGATGTCAACAATCCACCCTTCAGGAAGAGCTGCTTGTATTATATTTTGTTAATTTTAAAGAAAGGATCTTTCATTTGATCTTTATATTTTATAAGTATATCTATCTTTTAAAATTAAGAAACAATATGTCGCAACACATTTCCATTTAAAGTTTGATATGCTTTATTACGCTGTTACTTTGAGTAGGCTCTACCTTTTTGTGATTTATTGTCAAATAACAGAGACTGCAGTTACTAAAGATAGTTACTAAAGAACCTGATAGGTTCCTAGGTAACTTATCATAGAGACGATTAGTCTCAAAACATTGTTGTGAAGTCTCTTTACAATTCCCTTGTCGTTTTCAAAGTTCACATTTGTGTTGAGATCCTTAGGGCTGTAGGTTCTTTCCCTTGTCTTCACAAAGAGCTATGGATATAATTTGAAGTCTGAAGGATGCAAAAAATAGAACAAAAATTAGAATAATTATATAAAAGTAAAGGTGGGCAAGTACTTTTCAAAAATATTTGGTAAATCTCCATGATAATGTCATGCAGTGTGAGAAAATAGAAGTATAATATCATTAGCATCTTGCTTAGAGTGTCAGGCTCCTTTGCATTAATTATTCTCTAGGAATAAATTAAACTTATGGTGCTTATATTTGATCCTTTGAGTCACTCAGATGCCATGAAATAATGCACTACTCTTAAAATGACATTTATTGAAGCATCAGAAGTAAAATGCTGCTGCTGTTTAACCGTAAGTGGTATTTTAGAGACTTCTATGAGCTAACACAACCAATGAATCAGGTACAGTGGTGGAGAGCCGTTTATACAGTCTAATGAGTTATTGATTAATTAAGTCAAGGAAGACACAAAGGTTGATAAAATAAGCATATTAAATACAATAAATCTTTAAAATACAGTCTAATATTACAGCCAGCTAAAGATATAGTAAGATGAAGGTAATCTAGAGATTTTTAAACATTGTTTTTACTTTCGTACCTTATATAATTTAAGTTTTAATTTTATCTGCACTTTTGCATTTTAGCATGATATTTCAAGTACAGTGAAAAATATATCCACTTGGGGCTTTTAAATAATAAGAGCCTCTACTTTTCTGAAACAGTCTCATTTAATTAATTACCATTAATCTTAAATACCTCGGTTCCTTACAGAAAAACAAAGAGAGTATTTCATATGCTTATGTAAGATTCTGAGAAATTTGGTGTGCTTTATTCTTAAAATGCCAATAAAAACTGTATAATGTAATTATTTTATTTATAATATAGACTATGTCCAAATGAATAATACCCCATGATATCAAATAAGCTGGTACATTTTCTAGATAATACCCTGACCCCAAAATAATCCATCACCTTACAATTGAGACATTGTAGATTTTCCATGTAAATATTTATAAATTTAGAAGACAGGACAGTAATAGCCTTCTTGATTTCATTTCCAGCTCCGAGTTTTCAAGTTGGCAAAATCTTGGCCCACCCTGAATATGCTAATTAAGATCATCGGCAATTCAGTGGGGGCTCTGGGAAACCTCACCTTGGTGTTGGCCATCATCGTCTTCATTTTTGCCGTGGTTGGCATGCAGCTCTTTGGTAAAAGCTACAAAGAATGTGTCTGCAAGATTTCCAATGACTGTGAGCTCCCACGCTGGCACATGCATGACTTCTTCCACTCCTTCCTGATTGTGTTCCGCGTGCTGTGTGGAGAGTGGATAGAGACCATGTGGGACTGCATGGAGGTCGCTGGCCAAACCATGTGCCTTACTGTGTTCATGATGGTCATGGTCATTGGAAACCTCGTGGTATGTAAAAACTTTTTTCTCATTTTCAAAAAAATATCATGTAACCATATAAAATTATATTCAAGTGAGTAATGTTTGTATGTTTTCCTTTATCAAGGCCATTTCTAATTCTCAAGTACTCGTCATGGAAGAGCCAGGTGTAGACTACTGAAATTCATGTATTATTTTTAGAAATTTTTAATTATGTATATTGTTCTTATTGATATATAATTTACATATATAACATAAATTGTTTTTTGGATCAGGTGGGTAATATGCCAGTGTCATAAAGAGGTTTGAGGGAGGCACATCTTACATAAGAGCATGAACACCCAGTCATCACGCTTATGGAATACAAAGAGGAACTGTGACATAAACTCAGGATACCTTTTGAGCTGAAGTTGTTCTTTGTCACCAATACCACTTGAAAATGTTTCAAATTTGAGTTTCCCACAAATTAGAGTTAAAAAAAATAGTGATCCTCTCAGTCCATTAAGAGTACAAAATAGACAGGGGGAGGACAAGAGTAGTGTGGGAAATGTAGAAGCTAAAGAACTTAAGACACATGGACATGAACTAAAGGGGGGAATGTGGGTGGGAGGGGGTATGTGGGGTGGAGGGGAATAAAGGGGGGAAATGGGACAACTGTAATGTCATAATCAATAACATATATTTTTAAAAAAAGAGTACATGAGGTCTTCATTGCCTAGAAACTGTAGTACAAGTAAGTAAGATTGACACAAGAATCACTTATTATAATTTCTATGTAAAATGAACCATGCCCGGCAGCTCTGTTGAGTCCTGGAGACATGGGAAAGATGACAGGAGAATATATATGGCACAGTGATAGGACATTTACTTAAACAGGTGTAAAAGTAGAAAATATCTAATATCTGTCAAAAATGTAAAAACCAAAGGCTATATGTCAAGATCTCAAAATGGAAAAATTGCTTTACAATGGCAAGGATCAGCAGGAAAGATTTTGTCAAAGAGTTTGGGCCTGAAATATCTTTTTAATTGAGGTATAAATTTTAACTTGGTAGGAAGAAAGGAAGACCTTTGAAATCAGGAAACAGTGGACCCAGTACATGGAGAACAGAGGATGTAGACCCTGTGGGAAGAATTAGGCTCTTACAGTCTATATTTAAGCAGTTATATTAAGTTGTTTGATTAGATCCCATTCCAGTGTAAAAGAACAAGGATTGTGATAAGTAATATTATAGAGTATGTAATTTATAAACTTAATTTTATTTCACATGAAAGTAACTCCAAATTCCTCAAGTGGAGGAAAAAAAGGAGGGAAAAGAGACAAAGATTATCATTTTATTTTTATATGTACTCAGATTTACTTGGTATAGGTTAGATAATGCTGACCTATTCTTGGGGTAACAAGAAACATGAACAGTGGCTCAAAACAGCAAACATTTATTGTCTCACAGTTTCCGTGGGTCAGAAATTGGAAGCAGCTTAGCTGGGTGGTTCTGGCTTGAGATCTATCAGAAGATGGTACCAAGATGCTGGCTGAGGACCCAGTTACCTTAACTGAGGCTGGAGGATCAGCTTTCAAGAAGACTCACTCTCATGGCTATTGACAGGGGGTCCTAGTTCCTTATTGACTTCAGTTCCTGTCCATATGGACCTCTCCAGAGGGTTGTTAAGTATATTCATGACTTGGCAACTGGTTGCTCCCAGAGCAGGTGATAAAGAGGGAGGGCAAGGAGAAAACGCTCTTTATGTTCTAATCTGTAAATCACACACTGTCACTTATGCTGTTGTCTATTCATTAGCAACTAGTCACTAAGAAGAGCTCACACTTAAGAAGAAGGAACTAGGCTTTAAATTTTGAAGAGAGGAGTATCAACTCACTTTTAAATGTATTTTAAAGCTACCGCATTCCACAATTCAACTTGCTTTCAAAAAAGTACAAGATTTCATCTAACAGAAACATATAGCCATAGGGTTAAACAGAATAGAAACAAAGAAAAAGCCACAGGTTTGTATTAGAGATTTGATTATATATTATATATTATATAATATATACTATGAAATATATTATAAATTACATATGAGTATAATATATATGACATACATGGGAGAAGAGGTGAAAATCTAGAGAACTGAGTCCCTGATGACAACAATGCATGAACGGGTCAGATCATAGCAGGAATTCATAGTGGCAGTGGTAGAAAGTAAGTTTGAGCCCAGGCTGTGTAGAGTTTAATTTATGAAAAGGCTGACTGTGCATAACAAAATTGGATTTTTTTCCTGTATGTTATTCAAAGCTACAGATGGCTTTTTATCAGGAAAATGAAAAAGAGGAAGTGGTATTTCAGTAAAGTTTATGTACCAGGGAAATGTAGAGTGGATTTAAAGAGAAAGAAACAACACATCACATGTCTCCTATTAGATTACTGAAGATACATCTCTCTAATATGTCACTGTACAAAGGATTAAAATTGAAAAGAGAATTTCAGGAAGTATCTATACTTGTGGGTAGCATTTAATATTAATTTAGATAGCTACATAAGCATAAAAATAGAGTCTGTAAAAAATCATTTCTGTCCATGGCATAAATTTAAAATCTATACCTTTAAGAAAAAAATTAAAGGCTATTTTTTATCCTTTTGACTATCAATTTTTTAAAAATAATTCATTTGTTTTGTGATGTACTGGATATATTTCTGGAGTACCTAAGGTAGTAACATTCTACTTTACCACTCTTAAGAAAATGTGTTCAAATTACATTTACTGAAATAAGATTGAACAAACTTGATACACTGCCTCCTACAACTCTTCTTTCCCCTCTTCACCAAAGAAGTAAAAGACCCCCCAGGAAAAGCTAGCATAACCTCCTTTCAATGCACCTAAAGTCCACATGGGGCTCCACCACAAGTAGTGTGAGTGATCACTGGTGTATCTGGTCCACAGGCAAGGTAGAGACTGGACCACATACTGCTCTTCCCCAGGCCAGGATTTTTTTATGAGCCATTCTTGGTTTTGACACTGGTGCCAGCAATCATTTTGCAGGTTCAAGGCAGATTTTTTCAAGAAAAACTATGTGACTTTTTGAAGATTGCTACTTCTAGAAGTAGCTGACTCAGTCTCCTTCTCCAAGTAAAGGAGGAGAATCAGCACACAGGAATGACCTGAAATTTTGGGTTCTTACAAATTATGATGGCAAAAGTATTGATATCCATGACATATTTCAATTTTGGACCCAAGATGGAAATTATGGTAAAACATTTATTACAAGGAACTAATTCAGGGAACTTATGAAAGAGCTGATTGCACTCAATGAGTTAGCATCTTGTGAAACAGAATCCAGGGTTTCAGCCCCTGAGTGAGCTTGTTGAACTGTGTTCCCTTAAATTGCCATTGATTTCACCAACTACCTTTGTCAGCTATTCTGCACATACCCTTTGGTAACAAAGGAGATCTAGACAAAGAGATTAATTGAGCTCACATAAATATTTTAGGAAAATAAGATAAACTGAATGATACTATTGCAGAGGTAGGTTGGGTAATAACAACAGCTAAACTTTCTCAAGGATTTACGGTGGACCAGTAGCTGCATGGGAGCCATACAGATTCTTTAATTAGATCCCTACAATTACCTTATAAGCTAGGAACTGAGAAAAGTATTATATTTATTTTACAAATGATGAAACTGAGGCTTAGGTTGGTTTTGCCATGTAGTTAATAATGGACAGAATCTCCACTCTGTCCTGGCACTCTAATTCTAATAAGGAAGAAGGGCAGGCCATTTAAATATAATATAAAAGATACTTTTACAAATAGATAACTTGCACCAATAGTAAAAATAACAAATATAAAATGGATTTCACTCTGGGAGGCTTGACTGATTATACTGAGAAAAATTTCCTAATAGACAAGGACATTACATTAATAAATCTTAAGCAATCAAGTCCAGAAAACAATATGCCACCAATATTCAGTTTTATTATGGATAAAAACCCAAATTGAGGACTTTTTCTCTCTTTTATCTATTTTTCATCTAAATAATAAATCAAACACATATCACAGTAAAATATAGCTTTATTGGTAAATTGCTGATGTAAAAGAACAGATCTTAGTCTGAATACCAGCAGTCATGGCACAGTAAATAAGATGTGTCAGCCTAGACTCACAAAACTAAGTGCAGTCCTTATTGGACCTCACATGTTGTATTACCTTTCTTACCACCATCGATTAGACTTATTAGCTAAACAAAGGAACTCTAAGTATCATTAGTTTATTGGAAAGATAGGAATGTAGTAGGAATGCAGCATCCTTTTCATTGGAGTTTTACTTAAAATCTTTCCCAGGATTCTCCTTTTATACTATTACTTTTTGTCTTTGACCTCTTTTCACTCACTCATACCAGCCTGGCCTATTTTTGGAGATGCAGGTTATAGGCTAACTAGTGGCCTTATTCATGGGAATACCTTTACTTCACAATTTTAAACTCAACATTAACATCATTATTGTATAATAACCACTTCTTTGTAGTATTTTCAACCATTGTGTGGGGGGCGGGGCTCTGCCAGCAGTGCCCCACATCCTCCTGGATGAAAAGAATGCTAACAAGGCATGATCTGCTTGGGGAGGAAAGCTGGCTAGCTTCTTTCATGGGAGAAGAGCCAAGAGCCTTTTCCTCAATGGGCTTTTATTAGGTTTGTAACACACATGGATACAGGTAAAGCTCATTAATCATTGTCAGGCAGTAAGGGTCAAACAATAGATAACAAAGATCTCTGAGGGCCTATTTTGAGTCAGGGTCAGATAGCTAAAGAGCCATAAAACTTTGAGGAACAAACTCACTTCTTGCTTGGACCCTTATTTAATTGAGAGCATTCTCAACAAAGCAGGTTTCACAGGATTTTACATATTCTTTCTTAGGCCTGATTGCCCTAGAGAACCCACCCTTTCCAGCACAGGGTGGTACCCACCACCAGCATTGTCTCAGGCTTAAGGCATTGTCTCAGGCTTAAGTCAGGCATGGGAAGTAAGGCAGCCAAGAGATTAGGAGACTTCTTGCAAACAGAATGAGAACTCAGGCTATGTCAGAATAGCCAGGGAATGAGAGTCCATCACCCCCTCTTTGCCGCAGCCCCCCGAGTCCTTCTGTGAGGGCCTCCCAAGTTTTCATGTCTGGCTTAGGTTGCCCCCCCTCTGAGGGGTCTTACCCATCATTGACTAACCAACCAAGCATTGGGGGCCAGAGATGGATGAAGCACAAGCAGTGCTTCTGCCAGGGAGATAAGATTTGTCTCCTTAGTGGCCCACAGTCCAAAGGTCACTCACTTAGCCTTAGCCATGGGGGGTTTACAGCTCCTGAAACCAGGCAGAGCAGCTCCCAACAATTGTGTAAATCTAATGGCCATGATTTTTTGAAACAAATATAAATAATATGGATTTTGATCTAATAAAAAGTATATTTTTCTTAATCTGGCAAGTTATCTAGGTAGAAAAGTTGGTAAATACACATAAAAATCAAATAATTTAAATATACTGAAATCACCTCTGGTTTTAAGTATAAAATTGTAATAAATTATTATTGTCCTGGAAAATCCAGATGGGCAAATTACTTAGCATCCCAAGTAAAACTTTTGTTTTCTTTCTCAATGTACTATTTTCTAGATTACTAAGATTTCTATTCTAGAATGAAACTTGATAAAAATATATTATACAACAATGGTTGCAGTAATTTTGCAATGACTAGAAAGAAAATAATATTAATAGAATAATTTGATATTAGCCAGATCTTTATTTCCTTCACTTTTTTCCAAGATAGTTTATTATGAGCTACAGGAAAATACCAGTTACCAAAAAATTAAGTTTAAGAATAATTTTGGACAACATAAAATGCTTGGTCACCTAGTTTTCTACTGTGTTCTAGGTCCTGAACCTCTTCCTGGCCTTGCTTCTGAGTTCCTTCAGCTCTGACAACCTTGCTGCCACTGATGATGACAACGAAATGAACAATCTCCAGATTGCTGTGGGAAGGATGCAGAAGGGAATTGATTATGTTAAAAGAAAAATACGTGAATTTATTCAGAAAGCCTTTGTTAGAAAGCAAAAAGCTTTAGATGAAATTAAACCTCTTGAAGATCTAAACAACAAAAAAGACAGCTGTATCTCTAACCATACCACCATAGAAATAGGCAAAGACCTCAATTATCTCAAAGATGGGAATGGAACTACCAGTGGCATAGGCAGCAGTGTAGAAAAATATGTCGTGGATGAAAGTGATTACATGTCATTTATAAACAACCCCAGCCTCACTGTGACTGTACCAATTGCTGTTGGAGAATCTGACTTTGAAAATTTAAACACTGAAGAGTTCAGCAGCGAGTCAGATATGGAGGAAAGCAAAGAGGTAGGAACTTTAAAAATAAAAAAGATATTTTGTTATTATGCTTTAAACTATCAGTCTATCAGACTATTTTAAAATTATATATTTCTATAAGAAAATGAGAATTATCTACTGATATATTTTCTATGAAAAATTGGTGATAAATTGATGATAGATTAAAACATTGCTAAACAAATAATATGCTGACTAATTTTTCAAGTATTTATTTTGAATTATTGATAATGTTAATATGCAGATGAATATGAATTGTCTAAGTATTTAAATATAATTTTAGATTTGTGAAAATGCCTCAGATTGTCTACTTTCTTCTTTATAATTCTCCCACAATGGTGGTTTTTTTCATCTGTACTAGAAAAATACTTGGCGAGAAGGTAGTTCCAATTCTGATTTTGCTACATTTTTGGCTCTTATTAAATACTTCATGAGAGTATGTGATCTTACCTAGTTTGCACACACATACTTATTCATTGAAAATCTGATTAGAATCTTGGCTTGACATTTACATATAACTTCATGTTTTTTGAAGTAAATAATTTTTTAAGGAAGTAAATATAGTGATGAGGAATTATGCTGAAAATATTTTTAACCCTACTCAGCCCAGTGCATGATGTCTTAAACAAAAAGCCATAATATATCATAGAATGTAAAATTGTGAATTTACCAACTATAATAAGGGTCTTGGTAATTGCAAGTATTCTTTGATTTATCAGAAGAGTATGAGTACCAATGTGAGTATGGTTTTGGTTTGTGTGTAGGTTAATAAGCACAGAGTTGGGGGTAAAGATAAGAAGAAATTAAAATTATTAGTGTTTAATAGTTTAACTATACAAAACTATGGACAGTTTTCCCAGTAACTAAGCTTGTATAACAACCAAAACCAAAGATTTATCCTTTTTTTGTTGTTTTAATTGATAGACAAAGAAGATAAACACCGCTATTGTTCTCATTCTAAGAAAGATGATTTGGGGGAGTTTGAAGCACTAATGGGTAAAATTTAAGTAGTGTAACAAAGTTACAATAATTAGGGGTCAGATAACAAAATTATGAGCAAAAATATATTTCTAAGAAGGGAACCTTAAATATTTCAGTCAGCATTCCTGTACCTGTTCCAGGAAATTACTGAAGAATATGCTATTTTCTATTCTTTCTTGTTTATAAGATAGGTAGTAATTCAGTGATCAGGTAGAAGTAGATGTTAAGCCTAAATTCAGGGAAGGTTTAAATGTAGGTACTAAAATTAATATATAAGTAATAAGGCTACAGCTACTAGCTTCACAAAATAACTGATGAAATTTAAGGGGATTATTTTAAAATCTTATAGCCTGGGGCAAAGAATTGCTATCATTAACTGAACTCAAATGTATAATAACACCTTTATTTTTAAAATGAATATGTTAAGATATGGTTAATAAAATTTTGGATAAACGTAGTTGCTGGGGCTTTGCTGAAAGGGCAGGACCTAATTTCTGTTATTAAATATCACTGGAAATAAAACTGGGTCATTAAATTTTTATATACATCTCCCTCTTGTTATTTTGACATTATTCCTGACAGTTAATATTTCTCTTATTGTAAGGGAAGTCAATTTTTATTTTTATGTGTGTTTAATTTTAAGGTAACATAAATTACAAAAAATCGAATGTTGAAGCCATCAGTCAGTTTAAACTTTTGGCTGTTTGGTATGTTTTGAGGTGTAGTTAACTTGACATTGTATCTTCTTTACTCAGAAATATTAAAGCCTAAGTCTTCTTCAAAAGACCATGTATTTTGCCTCACCTCAAACCATTATGTTTGACATCTATTTTCTGTTTGAGCTAAGTACTCCAAAATCATATATATGAAGCCAGTACTTTGAAATTGGTAACAGAAAACTGATCTTCCCATTGTAAATAGAATTATTTCATTACTTCAGCTGTAGAGTCCTTTCAATACCTCCCACCCTAGAAAATGTTACTTGGGTATTAAAATTTATTTTTTGGAGAAAACTTCAATTATGACTTTATCTCAAACTTCCTAAATATAAGCTCATAAACTAATAAAAGATTAGGGCAATACAGTAATTTAGGATGGGAATATGTGCAGGTTTTAAACTTTTGGCATTTTATCTGGTAGCTCTAACACTAGAAAAGAAAATAGAACTGAAACTATCAAAATTCAAAATATTCCCACATGAAATTTTTTTTTTAGTGTTCCGTCTTCAAGTTACTTTCATCTGGTCCTCTTCTTAACTGGTGAGATGGGATTATGCTGTTAAATGTCACATGTAGAGTTGTAAGAAATTGTATTAGGGATTGTTGATATTCCTTGCTAAGTGGTCAGAAACATTAAAAGAAAAAAGTGGAGCAGTTTTTAATGTTTGGAATGCCTAAATGACTTCCTTTTTATAAGGTTGACCAACCAAGTAGATGCAGAGGTTGTTTAGGAGTTTGAGCTAAATCCTCTTCTATTTTGTCTTTGCCAAATTTGCGCAATTCTTTGATAGTTCTGTAGATTCTCTAGAGTATTTCATTTTAAACTCATGTCATAATCAAGTATATTTTAACTCATATGTTATTTTTACTTTATTTAAGGTAATTTTATGCTTTGTGATTTTGAATGATTGTGTTTTCTTAAGAGTTTCAATAATGTTGCAGGCATGTCTGAATGATTTTTGGAAGTGAAATTTACCAGTGCAATATGGTGACCTTCACTGCTTACCATTCTTACTTCTCGCAGGGGTAAAACCAAGCTGGAGCCATCAAGAGTGCAGCTCCGGTGTTTTTTAACCAGCCAGAGGCTCGTGCCACCACTTTTGCCCAGGTTACCCAAGCAAGTTATACATATATAAATATAATCAATTTCTAAATGAATTATGACTGGCCTGCATGTTACTCAGCTACATTCCTTGCCCATCCATTGGCAGTAAAATAAAAACATGCACAGCTGCTCTTATGCTGAGTCATAAAGCATGGTCAGGCAAGTCTGGCAACCCAACTTAAAAAAAAAGATTTTTAATAGAAATTACATTGAGTGTAAGGTAAAAGTGCATGCCTTTATGGATATTTAATTTCCATTTAATGTTACAGAGTTTTGAACATGCTAAGAGCCTAAAGGAGAAATGTAGATGCTCTTTGAAAGACTCTTGCAGAAAAGCGTTTTCTTGCCATTCTCCCCTTTTAAATTTATTTTTCAATTACCCTTTTTTAATATAGGCTCAATGACTATTTTGGTACTTTGTTGGTAATTTTTTTGTTCAGTGTCATTACATTTTTCTAAGGATAATCTATAAATTAAAGCCATCTTTTATTCATGTGCGAACTTCCTAAAGCATATTTATATGTTATAATAATGTAAATGAATTGGAATGTTTATGTTTTGGCTGCTAGCAGCATGGGTATAATTTTTATCTGCTTCATTTTATAGAAAATGACATTGCTTTATTTAGCAATTGACCAGAAGTATTTTGCATTTAGAATATGATCCCTTTGGAGATTCTTGTTTATCCTAAAACTCCTAAGACTTAAAAAAAGAAATATGTTTTTTTGTATACCAAATAAATAAAAGAAAAAGTCTCATAGGTAGTATTTTCATTTTGAAAATAGATCTAGAGTCCAATTTCTGTATCTTGTTCTTCTCAGTCCTTTGTGTAAGTGTGTGTCCTCTATTTTTTCCAGACCTGCTGGGAAGATTTCTCCTAGAGAATAGTATTTTAGTTGTCATGCACTACAGACGTCTGTATAGGAAGAGAATCATTGTGAGCTTTCGCTCTTTTGGTATTTTTTAAAAGAAGGAAACTCCCTTGTCGTGTGACTATGGAAATGAGCATAACACTGTTCTGTGAGATCCATTTGATGAATTTTTCATTTCCTGATGTTGAAATCACATTTTTGCACTAAAATATGCTAACCAAATTACTCAATCTAATTTAATTATTTTTTCCAGACTATAAATACTTTGTCACTGAAATGCAGTTTCTTCTCCTTCTGCCATCACAACTATAAAAAAACCCCACCGTAAGAATATTGGCTTCTTTGGAAGGAGCAGTGATCATGCCATTCTTGGAGCATTTTCTCATACTTTGGAACAAAATATTCAGTCACTGGAACTCTAGATAATGCCTCATATATTGAAGGAATTATATATAAAATGAGACCTATAGATTATAATTGCTGGCAATGAAACACATATACACAAAGACTGGAAAATTTATTTTTCTTATCGTGTATTAATATTTCAGAAAAGCACATTATTTAACTCCTTGGGACAATGGCTTGTTTATCCCACTTTCTTGAAAAGAGATAAGATCAGTCTCCTTATTCTCTGAGTGTCCCATTTTCCAAGTTACTTGTGGAAAGGTGTATGGGGGAGAGTAGATTCGGCTTCAGTTAAGTGTAGAAAATACAAACTAAATAGGAACTGATTTAAATTGACTTCATTTAATCTCAACTCTCACATTATTACAGTTTCCAATTTTCTCTGATAGGTCTCTGATCCTCCTTTGGGAAGCACTATCTACTTCCTAATAGAGCATACATGCTGAATTCTAATACTTAAGAGGTCGGAGGGGAAAAATATGTGCAGGGAAGCTTTGAGTAAGCAATGGTGGGATGGGTCCAATAGGAACTCACCTCTGATTTTGTCTGGAGAACGTGTGGTTCTCAAGGGAAAGTTTTCCAGTGGGGTAGTGATTAAGAGAGAAAAATAGCTCTAAATAGTCTGTAAGAACAAAATGAGCCCAAAATATGTGTGCCTTTTAGGGCACTGGTAATCTGCTCAGGGGTAGGTCATAAGGGTGATTTTGCCATCCCAAGGAAAAGATTTCAGATTCTGCGATTTACACATCAGAAAAATTTGAAATGGATTTGTTATAAAGAATAAAAGATTTTCTGGATAATGTGGTACCATAATAATGATATTATTGATTTTTCCATTTCCTTATGAAGAAGGTAACACCAACAATTTCTTTTGAGTACTAAAGTGTGACTTTGGACTTAAGCCTATCCCAAAGCAAGCAAAAGCATCACTTTCATTGTTTCAGTGTTAAGATCTTTCATGTAAAATGACCCAGAGCCCTTTAAGTACAGATTAAAATTAGAATCCTTGTGGAACAAAGGATTGCCATTCTTAGAAACCAAAATTTTAGTCAAATATGGAATACTTGATTTAATCTGCATTTGAATGATCTTTTTATTTTAAAAAATCTCATTTTTATTGACCCAGATTAGAAACTACTACTCTTTTTATCAATTGTAAACTATATTTACTAATTAAATTTTCTTAAAAATAACTTCTTAATGAGAAACATGTGTGCCTATGAAAAACTTAATAGAAAGTAATGTTTTCTCTTCCTTTTCCATTTGATTATTTTTACAAATACTTTTACTTTCTGAAAGACTATTATTTTAACATGTTGATGTTTAATAATAATTGATCAATAATGTTGAAAGTAAAATAAGTATATGTTTACAAATACAAAGTGAAATATTTGTGCCTCAATATTTATTTATTAGAGCATTAAGAAAATATGATTTTGCCCTGCTTAATTCCTATGACTGTAATTACCCAATTCTTAGAAAAATACAGTAGATTTTAATAGGAACCCTTTAATGAGATTTTTCACTTAAAAAATGTTGGCTATTTCCACTTGAAAATAAATGAGTGCCAATGCTATTCATAGCAAATAAAAATTTCCTATCCTTATTTGATATCAATTCTATTCTGACATTGGAGTTTATTCATATTTTGTTAAATATGAATACTTTAATGAAGTAATAGCTACACTAACAATATCATTCAGTGTACTTGTTTGCTGATACATAAGCTCAGATAATAAAAAGAAAACCTAACCATCTAAAACTAGCAAGGGGAAATAGAGAACTTATCAAGTACAGAACTTGAAACTATAGAACTGGTTTGATTTCTAGCCAGTTAGTATTTTGATCTTTTACTCATGTGGCACTTGTAGTGAATGATGCCTCAATTAAAGTATTAGAAGCAACCTTTATTTGAACAAATTTTTAAGTGTATGTGTACTAGTAGTTCCATATAATGATGTATGTTTGACAGTTCTTCCTGGTGAGTTTGCACTTTTGTTAGGATTGATTGTAATTTTGACCTATCTGAAACTGAAGATTTTTATATTTTAATTTGGTTCATTTGGTTTTCATAGGCACTTTATAAATTTTAACTGCTTTAGTTAACATATTTTATAGTATTATGATATTTGCCACATGTGATTTTTTAAAAGTCACTGAACTGAGGTTGTCAAAAAAAGGTTTAATAAATCAGAATTTCTTGCCTACCTCTTAGGATTATTGTTTAAAGTAAGCCTTTGTTCATGGAATATTCCAGTGTATCTTTAGCTCTGCTCTACATTAATATATGTAAGAATATGAATATAACCTGAACTAGTGCTGAGTTCATGGTCATGAGACATTGGAATCAACAATATCACAAGAACTATTTTAAAGGTACAATGTTTAATTACATACCACATGTACTAAATGTTTTAAATTAACAAATACTGGGTTTACATATGAATCATCAAAGAAATTCTCTAGGGAATCCTGGCAAAATGGGGTACAGAGGATCTAGAATCCAGCTACTGACATCATGACTTTGGACAAGATGATTCAAGCCCCATCTCCTTATCTAAATAGATACCGAAATGGTTGCTGTTGAGGATTAACGAGCAGCTTAGATTCTTTATTTGTAAACCAAGTAAGGCCCTTCAAATAATTTGTGGGACAGACAGGCCCTGGATTGCTCAACATCAGAAGAAAGATGGAAAAGGATGAGATGTTCTTTCCTTAAAGAGGCTCCATTCACTTGCTGGGGCTGTGGATCCATGTACACAGAATGAAAAGAGAGAAGACACTGTCAAAATGATTGGTTTAGTTTTCTTGACTCCAGAGTTAAACCACAGTTTACTTCGTAGACTCATTTCAGGTCAGAAAACTGGGAGCCTGGTGTCGAGACAGCACTATTAATTCTGAAAGTTGTTGGTCATTACTTACACAGTTCAGAATCTTGAAGGATTTGTGTTATGCTGTACCTTAAGTCAAAATGTTATTTGTGTCCCCTTGAATGTGAAAATAGGAATTAGATAGGAGGTGTTAAAAACAGTTAGTGGTGGAATAAGAGCCCATTTAATAGCCATTCATTCATTTCCTCACACAAATATCTATTAAGCACAAACATTGGTGATAGGTACTAGAGGTACAGAGATGTCAAAAGGATGATATTTACTTCAAAAGAGTAAGTCTGGTGAGATGTTTTCTAGAAATATAAAATACTCTGTGTTGCACTTTTGAAAAAGTAATAACATGACATAAATACTTGGCTTCAATAAAAACCATCTATTAATTCTTTGTCAGTACTAAGTCACTGCTAAATGAAAGGATTAAAAAGTTGATATTGCAGGACCTTCTGGAAAAATATGAACATTTTGGACAAAAATTCCCTGGAATAACTTGGCTGGTGACTTCTTGCAATCATTGTCAAGGGCTAACCTTTATTACGTTATGAAGTCCATTCACTCATGCATTCATTCATTTGTTGTTAAATGGTATTTACCAAGGATTGTCAGTATTCCCAGCTCTGATGCAGGCTCCCAGGCAGCAGTTAACCAACGCCAGCCTGAGGATGTGGAGCACCCTGAATGTGGGTCTTCACTTTTCACTTGAGCCAACCCCCAGGTCTTCCTCTAATCTGTATTTATAGTGTGATGCTGGTTCCGAAAAGCAATGTTTTCCAACTCTTATTGTGGATTGTCTGTAATTAGATCAGAAATTAGTGTGCTTCAGTTTTTCTGATTATCTATATTATGTTTCAAAGTCCTTCAAATGATAAGACCAGTATTTTCAAGTCCCTAACATATAACACCTTCATGTGAGTCAGAATGGTTGGTGAGAAAGTAATTAAGTCATTTCTTAGTTATGTATGTATATAAACAAGGCTACACTTATCAAAGACAAAGGACAGGATATTAGAAAAAGTCAAAAAAATTAGGATATTTGTAATAAATCTCCCTTTGATATTTCATCTGAAAATAAAATATATTTAAATTTTATTGACAAAGATATTATAATTGAGTATCTGTCTAGTATTGTGATATCTTTGATGAGTAGAAGAATAAATCAACAACCTACAAGCACCTTATAATTTATAATCCTTGATTTAAGTAATTTGATTAAAATAAAAAATAATTCCCAAACTAGTTCTAAGAAGGCAGACATATATGATATTTACCCTTTTATCATCAGTATTGCTAAATTACAAAGGACAAAGCATTTTCAATCTCATATCATCTATTAATACAATACTTTATCAACACCACTTGTCAAGTAAATATTTTATATAAGAAAAATTATTTTCATATAATAAAGGAACCATTTTCCTAGGATAATTCATATAATTCTTAGGCCAAATGTGAGTAGGCTGTTTCTAGTGCTGACGACAACATCTATTTTATAATGTTTAGCATACTTCAACATGCATTTTATCATGTGCTTACCTCATCCCCTTTATAATACAGCTCTTACCAGCTCAGCCATTTTCTGATGTTATGCATAAATGGTAATAACATTGCAACAGGTTCGAGAATGCTGTGGCCCAAACTACTCTGATTCTATGTGGCACTCATACCTGGCCCTGTGTCATTCCTGCTGCATTTGAAGACCAGATTAAAGGCCGGAATGTCTTCATTTATGCTGAACCATGAACGACACAAACTGGCTGAAGTCGGTTGCATTTCAAGGTTGAAAACAACTTATTTCTAGTATATTTTTGTTTTGGTGGTATTTGATTTAACTTAAAGGAAAACAAAACAACCAAAGAATGATTTCTGCCTGTATTAACAAAACAGGTAAGAGTGCCAGAGTAACAAGTAGTTTCCAAATGCACAATGAAACACAGGGGTGCATTGGCCAAAGAGAATGCAAAATATCAGCTCTTGCTATAAAAGCTAACAATGTGCTGCTCTTTTCAGAATTAGAAAACTATAGAATATATTTAATAACAACTGGAGGTAATGTTTTCATGTCAATGAAAAGTGGATAAATTTAGAGTGTTGCTGTTTATGTGCATCTGAACAAACCTTTTCTGCATTTGACATGAAAATACACTTATGCAGCTTTCGTTGGTTGGGTCACAATTTTAGAATAACACACTGTGCCATTCGCAAACTAATTTATAAAAGCAAGATCATAGACAACCATACAGCTGGTAGCTTACATAAACTCTCTGCAGGATTTTATTTCAGAATCTCTATACATGGGCTTAATCAAAATCTATTGAAGTTGTTAGCACCGTATTTTTAAAGAAACAAATGTACTGTGGTGCTGTATCTAATCTTGTGACCCCACACCTCTACTAAAGCGGACTGGCATTATGTTTAGGATATTCTTAAATTACAGATCAAGGAAATGCGTCCTGAAGACTTGCGGGCACGCCTTTTGAATTTTTATTTTAGAGATTAAAGAAAATATTTTAAAAGCTTTTCTGTGGAATTGATTTTCAGAAGCTAAATGCAACTAGTTCATCTGAAGGCAGCACAGTTGACATAGGAGCTCCCGCAGAGGGGGAGCAGCCTGAGGCTGAACCCGAAGAGTCCCTGGAACCGGAAGCGTGTTTTACAGAAGGTAAGAGAAACAGCACGGACACGTTCACTAGACTTCTCTTAGCTGTCCGTCTGTTCTCTCTCCCCACTCTTTTAAATCATCTATGTCTATCTAACAACGGTTTATTTGTTGCTTTCACTTTTTCTATATCAAAGCAGATGACTTTTTAAAAAGGTAAAATCTAATTTATGTAGTCAGATATTATTATTTTTTTGTGGATCTTGTTCAACTTTAAGAAATGCTGCTCTCTGGGTTTTTTGATGGCCTTCTAGAATAGCTATTAGAAGAAAAAACCAAATCAAATCATATCGATCTCTATTGAGCTTTATAAAAGAAAAGAAAAAACATAAAAGTAAAAAAATTACCTAGTTTATTTTGTGTGTTTAATCAGATTATAATGGTTACTGACAGATAAGGATGCATTTGAAATTGTCCCTAAATGACCTGTTTCTGTTAAGGTCAAAAGTTTTTTATTAGTTCTGGATTATAATAGATAATTAAATGGCAAAATATATTATGGGTTAGTATATATTATGTAATATGGGCACATACCATTCCATTGGAGTTATCTGTGGAAGATTTTATGAAGAAAGCTAAAAGTAGGTTATTCGAGGTATGGATCGGTTATCTCTTGAACAATAATGCTGTGTCTCAAATCTCCCAAAACTTCTTAGCATATACAACATATATATATATTTTGTATATTATCATATATATATTTATGATTTATATATTTATCATAATTCCACAGCCAGCTAGCTAGTTTTGCTGATAATGGTTGGGATCTTTCACAAGTTTGAGTCCTTGGATGGGGCAATTGGGGTGACTCAGCTCCATTGTACTCTTAGCTCATCCTCCACGCACGTGCCTGGGGTTGTTCTCCAGGTGAGGGCTAACAGGACGGGGAGGAAACCTACGTGCTAAGGACTTGTCAGGCTCCAGCTGGTGTCAGGCTTGCTGCTGTCCCATTCACCTGGCCAATCCAGATTCAGTGTGGGGATGCACTAATAATGATATAAAAGACATTAAAAAGTATTGTAAAACAACAGGGTTCAAAATCTTTACATTTCTTATATAAACCACTACTGTAGACACAGAAATGTTTCTTTAAATCCCTGGGAATCACTTCATTTTAACTAATTTTTTAGTTAATTAAACAGCTATTTAATAACCCATATTATGTCTTAATCTCAAATTCAATACCATACAGTAATTGCTGAAGTAAAAGTTTATTTTAATAATAATTACTGCCTCAAATTGTTAGTAGTTTATTACAACTAATTCTAAAAAAGTATCATTTGGGTGATATATGTTTATCTTATGTATTTTAAAACTGTTTTAATTGAAACTTTAAGCTAATTTTTAAAAATGCAATTATACAGATGTTAGCAGTCACAATTGATATCAACAGATTCTTTCAAGATTATTGCAGAAGACTGTGTTGCATGCACTTGATGATTTTGCACTTAAATGTATTGGCAAAAATAAATATTTAAATATTAATTATCTGTTTTAAAATAATTCAGTGGGAGAGCTATTTGTTCAGCATAAATTCTGAGGGAAGCCACTCTTTTTTATTTTCTTCAAACAATCTGCAAACATTTCAGTGTAGTTACTTGATTACAAAAAGAATTTATGACTTCACAGAACATTCAGGTGGTAAATCACAAAAATTATGTCTGTGGTATTAGTTATTACTCTTTCCCAGATAATTAGCTTATTTTAGAGTCATGATATATGCATAGTAATAATTAGGATTCTAAAAACATTTGTCTTTTATGAAGTTGAAATTAGCATTTATGAATGAAGTATTACCAACATAATATCATACAAATAATAAAGAAGAATACATAGATACCACCAATCAACTTTAATGATTTGGATATGTTTGTCTTATTTGCGTCAGCATTTTTATTTAAGAATAAAGCAGGCACAGGTCAGGCTCTTTTGCATGCCTTTCTTTCTTCCATCTCAGGGGTCTCAGTATTTTGGCATTTACTATTCTGACACTGGTCTTTTTTTGGTTAAACAGTGTTTTTTCATCTCAGATCCTTTTGCGGGGGAAATGAACTACAGTTTCATTTAATTAATTACAGTGAATATTTTCAGGGTGTGTAATTCTTCTTAATCCTTTGGGAAACAGCTGTGGGAAATGGGTCTTGGCCTCAAAAAAACAACAAATATGCCCTGCATTCTTAGATGATAAATTAATAATATTTAATAGCACTTCATTAGTTTTAATGAAACAAATGATATGATGTGGCTGGTTAGTTTATAAAGCAGCACCTGATAAATATCTATGCACTAAAATAGTGTGCTCCTTGAAGATGAGGTATTCCATTTTTCTATTCCTTGAACAAGAGCCCTCTGTCATAGTTAAAATCCTGTCTCCCGACTCCTCTCTCTCCCCCACACCAGAGCCTCCAGCTTCTGTGTGCTGCCAGTTCCTGTCAGCCCAGCTGGAACCTTTTGATTCCTGACCATTGTCACCACCAATACCCTTGCCTCAACTTTCTTTAATGTTCAGTCAATTGTATCTCTCAGACTCCTAACTCCTTTTCCATCTTATTCTATCTAATTCTAAAAATAAGCTAGAATAATCCTAAATCAGTGTTCTTATCAGGTGAATCTTCATAACTCCCACACCCCCAAAAAAACTTTAATGTTTTCCCCACTAGACAGCACATAAAATTTAAATTTTCTGACTCATTCAAATTATTTTTTCATGTTGGCTTTAAGTATGTTTTCTAGTCTTGACTCCTGTTCTCTCCATCACACAACTCTCAGAATTCTGTCTCAACAAGTTTTACTTGTATTGTTGTTTCTGTATTCCTCTCAGGCTGCATGTACTAGAACTGATTCTTACCCATCCTTTGAAGTCTAGTCTCAAATCCATTACTTCTGTAAAGCTCAATATCAGAAATTAACCTCTGCCAATGAACTTTCACAATACCTTATTTATTTTGTGATAATTCTTGCTTTTTATAGCTATAGAAGCTGTGAGCTAATTTCCCTGCTTAAAATGCACTCTTTTGACGTGGCCAAGTGGCTCAGTTGGTTGGAGCATCATCCTATACACCAAAAGTTGTAGGTCCAGTCCCCAGTCAGGATGCATACAGGATGCAACTTACCTATGTTACTCATATCAATATTTCTCTCTCTCTCTCCCCTCACTCTGTCTGTCTCTAAAACCAATGAACATATCCTCGGGTGAGGATTTTAAGTAAATAAAATGCTCATTCTTTTCATAGTAAGGCTGTATTTTACAAATTCTAGAATTATAATTCATCCAGTATAATTCCTTGAATATAGCAGGCATTCAATAAATATTTATTGACAAGCCTTTGATCTAGTAGTCCACAAATTACACAAAGGTGTTCATTACATTGTTGCTAATAATAGCCAGAATTAAAGCAACCTAATTAATCAATAACAATGGAATAGTTATATCAATTCTGGCTAAGTCTGGAAATCTTATTTAGAAGTATTGTGAAAACTTTTATATTCTATTTACTTATAATAAAAAGGAAATGCTTATATTATGTTAAGTGAACTAATTAGAATTTAATTATACATAATATCCGTGTATGAATGGAATCACTCATAGATAAAGAATGGAAATACCAACTTTTGGAGATTTCAGTTTTCTCTGTTTTTCTATGTTTTTATAATGTAATATAATCCATTGTAATAGTCCCATTAACATAAAAAGTTGTGGAATGAATGATTTAAAAACCATATAGATGATTTCTATTTTTATAAGTGGAAGCCATCTTAGAAAATGAAGTCGCTTGCAAGGTATCAGATAGTGTAGATGAATCTCCCACCAACGCAAATGTGCATAATCAAAGGCTGTTCTCTTTTTCATTTTCTCTGGCGCACTTTAGACTGTGTCCGGAAGTTTAAGTGCTGTCAGATAAGCATAGAAGAAGGTAAAGGAAAACTCTGGTGGAACTTGAGAAAAACTTGCTATAAAATAGTGGAGCATAACTGGTTCGAAACCTTCATTGTCTTCATGATTCTGCTCAGCAGTGGGGCACTGGTAGGTGACATCTGATCTGTTCCTTTACCTTTCCCTGAGATCCTTTACCTTTCCCCTCAATGAACCTCCTATTGTGTGTTTTTACCATAAGTTGTTGGTGGGGCTGACAGACTACATGATATTTTTAGCATGATATATTTATTGAGAGGCTCAATAAATAACCTCAATAAATTTATCGTTCTGGAGGAGGCCTTGGATTGAGTCAAACTCATAACAGTATGGTTTTGTATATTTAAAGAAGGGCCTTTTTTGCCCTGGCTGGTGTGGCTCAGTGGACTGAGTGCCAGCCTGCAAACCAAAAAGTTGCTGGTTCGATTCCCAGTTAGGGCACATGCCTGGGTTGTGGGCCAGGTTCCCAGTTGGAGGTGTGAGAGAGGTGACCAATTGACATCTCTGGCACTGATGTGTCTTTCCCTCTTTTTCTCCCTCTCTTCCCCTCAAATAAATAAATAAAATATTTTTTAAAAAAACAGGAGGATCTTTTTGACTTCTAGTAAACAGAGATAGTTCTTATTAAGAATGGATATGTAAGCTTAATATGGGATTATCAAACTGCTTAGCATTAACTCCGTTGCTGCAGGGAACTCACCTGTTTTGTTCATGCTGACTCACCGATGCCAATCATAGTGAATGATAAATAGTAGACTAACATAATTAAAGACTGATAGCAAAGTGAAAGCATTACAAACTTATTTTACATCTGATTTCATTCAATGGAATGGTCAATTTGGTCAATTTTTTTCTTTTTTTATTGTTGTTCAAGTACAGTTTTCTGCCTTTTCCTCCCACCCCAGCCCAACCCTCCAGCCCACCCCACCTCCCTCCCATTTCCCACCCGGCCCCCGTTATTGTCCATGTGTCCTTTATAATTGTTCTTGCAAACCCTTCACCCTCATCCCCTGAAATTCCCTCCCCTCTCCCCTCTGGTCACTGTCAAACAATGTGACCATTTTTCCCATTTGGTGATACAAACATGGTTGCATTTCTTTTATTTTTTCCATCAGTCAGTAGCATTTGACTAATTGATTTCAATATGAGGATATGGCATTGTATCTGGAGGCCTCTAAATCCACCTCTGATTTGACTGAGAATCCTGCATCCTGCTTTGTATTCAGAACAAAGAGGGTCAGCCCTGTGTTTTTGAGCCAAGTAAAAAAGCAACTGAGAAGTCTCACTAGTGACTAGTGTCCTCGTAGCAGTAGCTCTTGGTTCTCATGTATACCCAGGCAGAGCTCACCAAAGTATATCAATATGGTAGCACAGCTTCTGAGCAGCTTCCATCTTCAACTATAAACTGAGCTGAAAAGCCTTTCCGGGGTGTCCAACACACGGCCCACAGGCTACATGCGGCCCAGGATGGCTGTGAATGTGGCCCAACACAAAATTATAAAATTACTTAAAATATTATGACATTTTTTGTGACTACATGTCACAATATATTTATTGTGTGGCCCAAGATAACTCTTCTTCTTCCAATGTGGTCCAGAGATGCCAAAAGGTTGGACATCCCTGCAAGCCCCTTGTGCTAAGCCCTAGTCCAAAGACTATATCTCCCTTTTTCTTCAAAAAAAAAAGTTTTTCCTTTATTATTACTCCAGACCACCAGGTTACCCTCAGAGTTTTTTGTGTAAGAGGATTGAGTTAGATAAACTCTCTTTTCATTACAGAAGTCCCAGGGACTCCTGTAAATGAGTCCTCTAACCCATGCCAAAGAGCTCGGCAAAGTGATGGCAGAAGGAAATTTCTAGGCATGCCCTGATTGTGTGTGTGTGTGTGTGTGTGTGTGTGTGTCTGAGAGAGAGAGAGAGAGAGAGAGAGAGAGAGAGAGGTTATAGGCCAGTTTCCCTTGCTTTCTTTGCATCTGCAATAGTGAGAGGGTACATTCCAGTGACTCTGCACGAAATGAAGTAGGTCTACTTGCAGTGATTCTCTGTTATAAAGAGAAGCAGCTGGCAGTCAAAATTTTTAAGCTTTTATGAGGTACCCTCATAATAAAATTTTGAAATTATTTAAATTTATTGGATGATTGAAATGCCCAGTCAGCAGCCATTTGCATGGAGATGATTATACAGCAAAATGCTGCTATGAGAACCACAAAGCCTTCCAGCCTTAGGCACCTGAGAAAAGCCTTGCAGCATGTTTTTTTCTAATAAGCTCAATGAAAGACAGTTTATGACAATGAAATTTAATAAGATTGTTTTACTTACAGGCCTTTGAAGATATATATATTGAGCAGCGAAAAACCATTAAGACCATGTTAGAATATGCTGACAAAGTTTTCACTTATATATTCATCCTGGAAATGCTTCTCAAGTGGGTTGCATATGGTTTTCAAATGTATTTTACCAATGCCTGGTGCTGGCTAGATTTTCTGATTGTGGATGTGAGTATTCTTCACTTTCTTATTTTGTTCCATTGGCAGGTGCCGATGCATGTTGGTCCTCACAATGGTGCCTGGAGTATATATATAACAGGGGTTGCATAAACACTCTCTGCAGGGGCCCAAATACAAGTGACGATGCCCATTTTTCCAATGATAAAAAGTTCCAAAACATTTTTTTGCCAATTTAAATGCATATACTTTCATAGCTGGAACAGTTGAATGCTGTATAATTTTAATTATTGATTTAATTTCAAATTAATATTTAAATTCCTAAGTTGTACAAACATGTTGATGTAGAAGGGATGGGGGAAGGGAATAGATTGATGCTCACCATCAGCACAGTGGAGGAGAACGTTGGAATTTTCAGGAAAGCACACGGTATTTAATAGTGCATTGTAAAGGGAATATTCTGTTCATTTTAATAATTTCTTGATAATTAAAAACAGATGTTGATAAATAAAATTTATATATCATGTTAGCAAAAGAGAAAAATAGATACTTTATTGGAGAAAATTATTTTTTGCAGTTTCAGGTGCAAAAAATATCAATGTCTAATCTAGTATGGGGTTTTTAATCACCAAACAGAAGAAAAAATGTATAAGAGACAATGAGAGTTGTTGGAATTTAAGGGAGAAAAATATCTGTGTTTTATTTTTCCTAATCTGCCTGTAGCAAATCTATGACTAAATATAATATATCAAGTTATGCACACAGAATTATAGCAAAAGTTTTCTGTCAATAAAATGACAATAAATAATATTTTAAATCCACGTGTTTGGACATTACAAACAGTGGGAAAATATACCAAGATTATACCATTTTTTATTTGTATAATGAGCTTATAGATTACATTTTTTCTTTTCTTTATTTTCTGTATATGGTTATGATACATTGTTAAATTTATAATAAAATATCATGTAATTAATATAGCTATGTAATAATAAAGGCATTAAGTCAACACACTACATGAATATAAAGAAATTCTTAACTGAAATAATCATTTCTGAATGTTTTTATGTTCAGATTCACCAGTGTTTTGCATAGTTGTTAGTGTACTTGCACCAAGTTTTAATTTCCCATTCAGTTCTCATAAATAACATGAGAAATGATAAGCTTTTACAGATCTGTAGGTGAAGACTGCATGTATATGTCATTATTTTTCTTGCTTTACATTTAATTTACAAAAATGTTCCGGTCAAGAATCTTGGAAAGAGAGCGTGTATAGCTTCTCCTTTTTTTGTAAGTTCATAATAGTGATTCTAAAAGTGTGGCTCACAGACCAGTATCATTAGATTCACCTGGAAACTTTAAGCAATGCAAATTATGAGGCCCCATCCCAAACCTACTGAATCAGATTGCCAGGGATCCATCCATGTTTTCACAAGCCCTCCAGGTGATTGTGATGCTCACAAAAGTTTGAGAACTGGTTTATTGTGTAGAGCAAGGTTGCACTGTGTAAGCTTTTTTGTCTGTAAATAAGAAAATTGTGTTGCTTTTTCTGTAGGTCTCATTGGTCAGCTTAACTGCAAATGCCTTGGGTTACTCAGAACTTGGTGCCATCAAATCCCTCAGAACACTAAGAGCCCTGAGACCATTGCGAGCCTTATCCCGGTTTGAAGGAATGAGGGTAAGACCAATGCTTTCGAGTTTGTTGAAATTACAATTAAGAACACACAGACATTTTGTATGTAGAAATGACACACCCGTGGAGAATTTGTGTCTTCTACATTCATACTGACATAACCAATCAAAAATATTTGTCAGGCGTCCATAAACTTGACAATGTTGGGGACACTCATAGAATATAATGTCTGAATGATTGTTTCTTACTAGGTTTTTCACTCTGTGGGAAATCTCTATCATATTGTGTAGGTTTCTGATGTGAGTCAAAATTAATTATATATATTCCATTTATAAATGTGCAGGAAATGCCACTCACCATAATTTAAAACCACCAAATCATTTCTTATCATTGCTTCATGGCTTCATATGACTGACATGTTTTGAGCCTTTTAAAATCCAACTCTGGCCTTTCAGCTGTCACACACAGGCTGAAAAGTAGGTCACCTGTGGAAATGTAACACTCATTTAGAGAGGTGGTGTGAAGAACAGAGATGGATTTGTGCTGTCCTGTGTCATCCCTGAGGCACAAAACCTGAGACCACATACCTCAGCAACGAGGAAATGATGATATCATGTCATACTGGATTTAGCAATTTAAAAAGGAACTTTTTAAAAATGATGCTTTCTGTGATATTTGAAAATAATTATTTGGGGCTTTCTGTGAAGGCTGCAAACACAACCAGAAATGATTGGTGTGGATAGATTGTGTTTGTGTGCACATAGTTGCATGGAAAGGAATTGTTTGCCTTTAAATTCTTTTCGTATTACCAACTTGAAAATGTTGTTTTTGCAGAAGTAGTTTTCTTGTAAAAAATAGGATCAAACTTTCAGTACTAGAATAATTATCATATTTTCTATATCAATTTGCATATATAAGAATCTAAATCCTTAGTCCTTCCATAGATTCGACTATCTTGGAAAACACATGTATTATTTCTTTGTTATCCAGATTTGAAAGAAATATTATAACTGCATTAACCAATTATCTTCTCACATTTGCATTACCAGAGCATTCCTTGCAGTGAACTTAAAAACTAAGTCTCAAGGCTAAGCACCTCTGGATTATGAGACAGGAGATTCTAATAGTAACAACAATATAATAAGTTCTTTAAAAGTTACTTTCACTCAAAACTACATTAAAATATTATACTTTACTAGACAGGACCCAGGTGCCAATTTGCAGATGAATTGTGCCTTTTGTCAAGTACCCGTTTGGTATTATTGCTGTAAGATATTGTTACTCATATATTCATATGTGTGTATATATTTTCATGTACCTTCTCCCATAAGAGATTCGAGGAAGGCTAATGCGTTCTTATATTTTACACATCTATTCATTGATTAAAGTTTATTTCTGATGTGGTTTAGGTATAATCGTACAGAGCAAGATATTTAGCTCGATGTTTACGTAGGAATAATTAAGAAGTGTGCCAAAAAAAGTTCCTTAAAAGCAATGATTAATTGAGAAAGCTGCAAGTAACAAAGCCATCAAGTGAAATCCTTGGACTCAAAATGCAATATTTTATGAAAATATAGCTAATGTTCTGATTATTGTAATCTCTCATTTTAAAATTTGAGAATTTTTTCTGAAGGGGATTCCACAAAGGAGGATCCTTGTGGCCAGAGGAGTTAAATAAATAATGTGCTCAAAGGTGCACAGCTAATTTGTGACATAAACTAGATCACTTGACTTTCGAACTCTTTCTCCTCATCACATGTTTAGCCGCCATGCTTCGATCTCCTTGCTCCAAAGTTTTTGTTTGTAGGGTGACCCTGTTCTACATCACTTGGGGCAGTCCTGCCTTATACTTGCTTTCTCAGAGTGGTAATTATTAGTGTTCTTGTTCACCCTGGAAATTGATCATAATGTGTTCTCTTTTACTCCCAAACTTTGGATAGTAGATTTTATGGTTTGCCTGATTTTAAAAAAATCGTAATGGTCACATGATGACATTATTTCTGTAATCATGTCAACACTTTTACTCCTAATTATTCTTTGCATTTATAATTAGTCCCATTCTTCAATGAAAAATTGGATAGGTACATGGCCTTACCTCTTGCCAAAGCATTTTACAATATAAAGTATATCTTTTACTATTACAAAGTATAATTAAAAATTTTAGTTAGAGCTATCAGAGACTAGTTTCTTTTCAATATTTAACCTTAAAAACAGATATATTTTCTATAATTTGACTGTTGTTATTTTTTAATATTCTATTTATTTATTTTTAGAGAGAGGGAAAGGGAACGAGAAAGAGTGGGAGAGGAACATCAATGTGTGGTTGCCTCTCATGTGTCCCCTAAGAGGGACCTTGACTGCACCCCAGGCATGTGCCCTGACTGGGAATCGAGCCCGTGACCTTCTGCTTCACAGGCCCGTACTCAATCCACTGAGCTATATCAGCCAGGGCTTGACTGTTGTTCTTTCAAAAAATAGGTAAAAATAAGTAAAATTTGTTGATGACTTTTCACCTGTTTTTTCCCTCTTGTGTTTATGCCAGGTTGTTGTCAATGCTCTTTTAGGAGCCATCCCATCCATCATGAATGTGCTTCTGGTTTGTCTGATCTTTTGGCTAATATTCAGTATCATGGGAGTGAACCTCTTTGCTGGCAAGTTTTACCATTGTATTAACTACACCACTGGAGAAATGTTTGATGTAAGCGTGGTCAACAACTACAGCGAATGTAAAGCCCTCATAGAAAGCAATCAAACTGCCAGGTGGAAAAATGTGAAAGTAAACTTTGATAATGTAGGACTTGGATATCTTTCTCTGCTTCAAGTAGTAAGTAGCCACTTAAGTATGCTCCCTGATGTATTATTTTAAAAGATCTAAAATTTTCTCTCTGTATTTTTAAATGCATACTTCTTTAGCCCATCTGCCTGTATTCTTCCTAAAAATGAACTGAACTAGGTTTCCTTAACCTTGCTAAAAATGGAAAGCTCTGCAAAGTTTACAATCTCCCAGACTGTGCCTTAGACCCCAGTACCAGTTCTTTGTTATTGAGATTTCTAGATGGGTTCCCATTGTTTTTCCCCATCCCTACTCTGAGCAAAGTAAAGACACAGTTGCTAGGGTGGGGTTGGAAAAGTGTGTGTGAGGAGTGGTAGATTTCTGTACTCTTTCTCAGGTAGCCTAGACTATAGATACCCTCATCCAGTCTCCACCCACCCAAACTTCACCACCACCCTTACCAAAATTCCCCACCTGTACTTCTTTTCCTTATTTTTCATTGCTTACACTGTTACAGTTATCCCCACTTTGCCCCAAACGCCCCACCTTTACATCTCTCACACAGACGGCTACCTCATTCTCATCTTCCTGCTTCCTTCCTTCCTCCCTCCCTTCCTTCCTCCCTCCTTCCCTCCTTCCCTCCCTTCTTTCCTCCCTTCCTTCCTCCCTTCTTTCCTCCCTCCCTCCCTCCCTCCCTTCCCCTTCCTCCCTCCCTCCTCCCTCCCTCCCTTCTTTCCTTCCTTCCTATCCAAACACTTTCAGATAGGAAGACTGCTCTCTTGCAAATGATAACCTTCCTATTAAGTCTATTATGTTGCTATCAATTCATAACAATTAATTTAACTTCTCACCTGACCACCCTAAGTTATGTCCACATGCTTCCCGAGACGATCCACCCACACAATCACCAACACTATATGAATATTGGAGGGAAAGATGCTGTGGCACTGAAGAAGTCAAAAAAATGTACAAGACATTTGTTTTCAGGGTTACTATGTCCACACACACAAAAAGCAAATAGTTAAAAAAATAGATTGCAGTTGAATATAATGCTTATTTTCAGATACAAAGCTGTTTCTAATAGAATAATGCCTCAAAATCACATATTCAACAATATTGAGAAGATTTTCAGGAACGAACCATTATGATTAATCATTGATGATTAATACCTTTTAGAACAGAATACATAGGGAAAAAGCATTAAGATCAAACAATGCACCATATTTTTCAACTTGTTTGATGCTAGTACTACACCATGGTATTACTTTACAAATTTCATGTCACATTCTTGTAGGTATCATAAAATTGCTTTTATGATAGCTATTGTTATAACATCAGTAATTAATTATGGGTGTTAAAGATGTATATAAAGATGTTATAGAAGAGCATAAAGTTGAAGTAGTTGCAAAACATATGTTACAAAACTTTGCCTGAAGAGTTTGCATATTAATTCCAACTTATTGTATTGACCTGTTTTAAATGAGTCTCATTCTATCAATCTGATACTTAATTTCTTTTCTAAAATTGTAATTTGTGGGATAAAAAAATTAAAAGATGTGACTTTTTTACAGGCCACATTTAAGGGATGGATGGATATCATGTATGCAGCTGTTGATTCACGAAATGTAAGTCTACTTTAGAGGGAAAAGTACTTAACTTGATTCAGGGAGTATTTCCACAGTGTTTCATATTAGTGATATTTTACATAAAATAAAACTGGGTCAATTTATATAGTAAATATATATTGCAAAAATATAATATTCAACCTTACATTATTTCTTTCAGAGTTTGGTTTGAGCATTTATCTTTACTCAGTGTGAATCCTTTAGCATATTTTCTAGTATCAAGCATGACATCTGGCACTTAAAATTTTGCCGACTGAATCTGAAATGAAACATACTTTTGTCTCCGTTAGTTACAGTCCTTTGTGCATTAGAAGCCCTCACAGGCAGTCTATTCTTCTCTCCTTCGAGGTTTGCTTTAGCTTTTGACCTTGTAATAAAGGGATCTGGTTAATGGTGGAAAACACAAACAGAATACAAAACAAACAAAACACTTAATAGTGTTTCCCTCTGGTAAGTGAGATTTTTGTGGTAGAAGAATGGAGACTTCACAATCTACCTTATACAGTTCAGCACTTGTGAAATTTTTTTGTGCCATTTCTGTTACAGGAATCCCATTTGAGGGCTTTTTGAATAATAGTAAAAATGTGTTATTTATTACCACTCATTATGCTAAGGATTTTCTTATATTATCTCACTTAACCCTAAGCAATAACCTTATCACGTAGTTGATATTCAACTCTGTCTCTCCACAGAAGCAAAGAGACCTAATGGATTAAGCGGTAGGACATGTGTTTGAACTTTGATCACAGTGGGCTCATTGATGCTTTCTAAACTGGCTTCCTACTTATTTGATTACTTCACTTAAAGTTTGCTCTCTATTTTTTATTAATAACCTACATGACATACAACTTACTTTCAGTTTTTATATCAATAACTTAGCATACACTGTCTGCTACCTAACTCCTTGTCATTCAGCATTTTACAAAAGATGGTATCTAACTGCCCACTAAAATTATGAAAAGTTGCTCACTTTTACTCTCGGTAGTCCACAGAGAAATGCAAATTTAAGCCAAAATGAGATACTACCTACACACCTACCTGATTGGCAATATTAAAATGTTTGGCAATACCAAGTACTACCAAGGAAAAACAGTACTAAAATCCAGACACTTCGCTAGAGAGGAAAAAGTGGATAAATATTCATTGAACAGTTAAGAATTATCACATTATTCAATAAAGGTTAAGATGTTCTTTAACCCTGCAATTCCATTTTTAGCTATATCCTATAGAAACTTGTACACATTCTTAGGAGAATCTTTGTACAAGAATATACATTTTTTTTTTTTTGCATTACAAAGAACTGTAAACAGACTGTTATGCTAAGTGAAATAAGCCAGTCAGCAAAAGACAAATACCATATGACCTCATTTATAACTGGAATCTAGTGAACAAAATAAACTAACAAGAAAAATAGAACCAGAGACATGGAAACAAGGAACAGACTGACAGCTGTAGGAGGGGAGGAAGGAGGGAAGGGTGAAAGAAAGGGGAAGGGACTAGTCAAAGAACATGTATAAATGACCCATGGTCAAGGACAATGGAGAGGGGATGGACTGTGGGAGACAGGGGTGGGCTGGGTGGAGGGGGGAAACGTGAAAAAAATGGGACAAATGTAATAGCATAACATTAAAAAAATTGTAAACAACTCAAGAGTAGTAGAAATGGACAAATAATTGAATACTATCCAGTGATAAAATTACATATAAATATAATATGCACGATAATGTGGATGAATCTTAAAAATATCAGAGCTATAAAAATGTGTTTATTTGGCAACATGTAGACACAATTAACTTTATTGTTCAAGAATATATACTTCGGAGGCACAAAATTCAGGGAAATATTTGAAGCTGCTCTTGTCTATCAAACAAAGATGACAAATATTTACTATCTCTGGACACCCTTCCAGCCTTTTTCCTAAAGAAAGTCTTATACCATATTCTCTTTGGTTGATGAAAGAATTAGACTAAACTTGCTTTTAGTCTTGGAACACAGACCAAAAAGTCACTTTTACCCATATACTCTATACAAGTGTTGTCCAACAGAACTTTCTGTGATAATGGGGGGAAAAAGAAAGAACATGTACTTAGGTGTTAACTCTTAAGAAAAAGCAAGAAAATAATTACCACGAAAATCAAGGTAATGATATCCTGTAGCCGGGATGGTGGAATTTATATTTGGGAAGGATACACCAAGGGTTTCTGAGGTCCTGACAATGTCCTGGGTTGTGAAATTCATCTTATAAGAATTTATTACATTTCACACTTACATGCTGTGCACTTTTGTGTATATATTATATTTAATTTTAAAAAATTAAAATATCATTTAAATTACTTTCTATCACACATACACATAAATGAAAGTATCATAAACATGGACCTTTTTATAATGCTTCTGATATTCCCTATTTAACTCTATTTCATTAGAAAATAATATTATGTTGGCCATTACCCTTTAAAGTGATTTCACAACACAATAGGACATTACCTGCATCCATTATATCCTGTGATTGGTTGGTTACCTGTGTTGGTTAGAACAATATCCTGTAAGACCTGAACTATAGATTACAGCCAAAGCACAAACCAAATATCACACCTATTTTGGATCAAAAGTGTTCTGGGCAAAAGAACGTGTCATACAGAACCAGTGCCGAAGGGCTACTTGGTAGGATGAATCAATAGACTCATACTCAAAATGAAAAGATCCTACTGAGGTACCTATATCCACACATACATATGAAAAGAAATGTGTAGTAGAAATCAAATGTTTATGCTTAGCTATTTTAATACTATTAGCCAAGCACTGTTTTAAGTACTTTATATGTATTGCTATTATATTTAACCTTCCAACTACCTTATGACATTTAGGTTTTATTATTTCCATTTTACAGATGAGGAAACTGAGTCAGAGAGAGTAAATGTTAAAGGTTTTAATGTAACGTCTCTTTTTTTTGAGGAGGAGGAAATTCTTACTTTGCATACCCTATTGGGGTCTTTGCTTATAAAGCACAGTTATAATCTAGGCCAGTGATTTTCAACCGATGTGCCACAAGATTTTTTAAAACATGCAATACCTGACTAATGATTATTCCCTTACTAAACATCTTTCCCCCTAGATTGTCAAACTAAAAGAATGGCAACAACCAAAACAATAATAGCCATTCAGTGTGAATGAATCAAAATCGTACTTGCTTTTTATCAGATCAGCAAAAAATATATTTTGTGTATGTGCTGCAGAATTTTAGTAATTAGTTAATATGTTCCTTGAGATGTTAAACATTGAAAATCACTAATTTAAGCATGTATTGGGTGAAATTAATTTTATTGCCAATGGTTGAGATATGCTTTGAGAATTGAAAATTAATTGATTCTTTTTTACGAAACAAGAATTAGGTTTAATAGCTATCATTCTTTATATTTTGTAGGTAGAATTGCAACCCAAGTATGAAGACAATCTGTACATGTATCTTTATTTTGTCATCTTTATTATTTTTGGTTCATTCTTTACTCTAAATCTTTTCATTGGTGTCATCATAGATAACTTCAACCAACAGAAAAAGAAGATAAGTATACTAAAACTTTAACTTTGCTCTAAAATTTGAAATAACCATGTCATATTGTTTCCTTTGGGCTCCAAAATATAGTCACCAAAATGAAAAAAAAAATCCATAAACTATTTTGAGAGACTTAATTAGCTATAAGTTTTTAAGTAATTTTAATTAAGATAGCATATATTAATATATCCAGTATAAAAATCTGACTGACTAATATGGCATAACTTATATATTGAATCTCTATAAATACAGATAAAAATTAGCAACATTAATATAGAATGTGGGGCCAATTTTTACACAATTACCAAAAAGTGATTATATAGCTGGCAAATAACATGATTTTAACAAGTTTTATTTTTATTTCTTTACTTTGGAGGTCAAGACATTTTTATGACAGAAGAACAGAAGAAATACTATAATGCAATGAAAAAGCTGGGTTCGAAGAAACCACAAAAACCTATACCTCGACCTGCTGTAAGTATAACACTCTCATCACCAGTGAAAGCGGTGTTATCTATCACTTTCACAGCTCAAGTTGTTAAATACTAGTTTTTGTGAATTTGCAAAACAAAGCTTATCTTAGCAATGTGACCAGCTATACCAAATAGCCTAAGTATATGTTTTTATATATGCAATATGTATAAATATATATTTTATATACAGACTTATAAAATATATAGAAATAAAAATGTCAGACTTACATGCCAATAGTATTATATAGGCTTGATATCACTGAGGACCTTCTAATATTGTGGAGAAGAAAACATCAATATATAAGGGGAAACCCAAAAAGCCAGAATTTATTTATATAAAATAGTATATTTATTCTTACATGTTTAAACCTCAGTCACCTTTAAAGTATTCTCCATTTGATGCAACATACGTATTGAGACTTTTTTCCCACTGCTCAAAACAGTTGTCAAACTCATCGATTTTGATGCCTTTTAGTACTTATGCCATATTTTTGTTTTACCTCTTTCACATCAGTAAAACATTTCCCTTTGAGAACTTTTTTCATCTGGGGAAACAAAAAAAAAGTCACTCAGGGAAGATCAGGTGAATAGGGAGAGTGGGGTATAGGGCTATGCCATTTTTTGCCCAAAACTGCTGAACACTCAATATAGGCAGGCATGCTCATAAACCACCCATAATGAAATGGGCAAACGCGTTGAAAGAGTCTTCAGAAATATTCACTGAAGCCAAATGCAGCCTCTCACAACAACACCATCTGGAGCACTGATACAGATGGGTTCCTAGAACAGTCACTGAGTGGGGAAAGCCTGTACTACAAGGGGCCTGCCCTCCAGCAGATGATGCCAGTTTTTTGGGGGTCCCTTGTATAGTGTTGAAATATTATATATGCTCAGAGTGTAGTGGGGGCCAATTGGGATAATTGGTACATGTCAGATGTGCCCCATTTTCTGTCTAACTCTGCATTCTGAATGGAATCATTAATGAACCAAGTAGCAGATTTTGTTTTCTTCTGGTTTTTTAGAAAACTCATATTTGCCCCTAGCATTTTGCTCCTGAATTGGATAACATAATATTTTTTATCACTTTTCCTGGCTATTGCATTATGTATTTGTCATTTGCTGCTGATTCTGTTTAGTTGCTACAGGGACTTGCCGTCAAGAAAGTCCCTGAATTTTTTCATCACTGCTGAAGGAATACCTCAGTTATTCTCTCAGAACTCCTCCCCCAAGGTATACATAGTATAAGGCAATTCAGTGATATCCAGTCATCGAGATTCTATAACTCAATTAGTGGCAATATGGAACTGACTACGGCCATGTTCAGTTTGTAAGTTGGCCAAAGGCTCAAAGAAAGTAGATAGCTATATTGGATAAAACATAAGGAATGTACAGTTTGAGCCTAGTCTTTGAGAAATAATACATTTTGAACGGATGGGAAGTAAAGCAGAGTATATTCCTTGTATGAGAAAATGTATCCTCCAAAGCCATGAAAATAATATTTTAGTTGAGAATAGTGACATTTGAATTAGTGAAGAGTAAACACAAGGTTTTCTCGATTAAATGAATGAAGGCAACCACTATGAGTCTGAAGAAATTGATCTTAATTAAGCAATACAAATGCAATATAATGAAAAGAACAGCATGGTAATGTGAACAAAAAGAGATTTTAGAGACTGATAGAAGATATTAGATAAGATAACAGCTTTATGCAGTGGCAGTGGCATAGCCAATGAGATTTATCCAAGACACAATTATTGCTAATTGAAGACAAGGTAACAGTGGTCCACAGACAAGATGTGTCCTTAACATTGGGTTATGACAAATAGGACAGGAACATGGGAGATATATGAGCCAATAAGAAGACTCAATGGGATAAGTCAGCTATAAAATATATGAAAAGAAGGAGGATATGTAGATAATGAAGAATCTAAAACAGTTGGTGTTTTGTGAAATTATTGGTTCCAGTAACATAAATGAAGATCTCGTAAATGTATTTGGAAATGCAGATTGATGTCCTATGGAATGGCAGGCTGAGATAAGGATTTTAAACTTGTCAGACAAAATTCAACTATGCTCTGAAGAAGAGATTCATTTTTGAAAGATAATTAGACAAAAAACAGTGCTGAGCATGACCCTTGGGCACTTCACTATTCTAGGAAGAGGTCAATCAATGAAGGAAGAGATTGATTAATAAGGCAATTTAAATAGAGAAAGATAAGATTGAGAAAATTTCAAAAAAAAAGAGGCTGCTTAATCATATCATATAAAATACAGATTTACCTGGATAGGGGCAGTGATGCATGTGAAAAGATCAGTGCATTTAGCTATAACATCATTAGTGATAATTTGGCAAATTAGGAAATCATGTAGTAAAACTCATCTTATTTGGTCACTCATTAAATGTGTACTATGTTAAGCCCTGACTGGTGTGGCTCAGTGGGTTGGGCATCATCCTGCAAACTGAGGGAGTCACTGGTTTGATTCCTGATTGGGGTACATGCCTGGGCTGCAGTACAGCTCCCTGGCTGGAGACGTGCATGAGGCAACCAATCAATGATTCTCTCATATATCAATGTTTCTCTCCTTCTCTTTCTCCTTCCCTTCCACTTTCCTTAAAAATAGTAAAATCTTTTTTTTTTAATGAATGTACTATGTTAAGCATTTGGAATTTAACACTAAACAGCATATAGTTGATTCGGTGCATCAAATAGTAATTGAATAGTCGCACCAATAGAAATATCCAAGAAAGAATATACTTGGCTGTGAGCTGGTAATGGGGAGGGAGCTGATTAGTAGAAAAGTTAGAGAAAGATTCACTGAAGTGATGCATGAGCCGAAGATTGTAGAAAAATGAGAAGTTGTCAATAGGCAAACCGGAAAGAGAAAGGCCCTTCAGGAGAAGGAGAAGGCATATGTGAAGGCCCTGAAGTAGGAAGGCCAATGAGGCTGGAGTGTTCATTGGAGATGCGTTGAGAATGACAAGATTAGAATAAACCAGACTTTACTGGTTGTTTTTATCCTTAGAGCAATGGAAAACCATTGAAGGGGACTGATCAGTTTGAGTTTGTGAAAATCACTCAACCAGGACTGACAGAGGCAGTGGCTTTGCACGTGGACTGGTTTTGGAGCTATCTCAGACATAATAGGTAGTCCAAATCAGAGTGATGTAGAGATGAATAAAAGTGGATGGCTTTGTGAGCTATCACATCAATTCAACTAAAAGGCTTGTCTACACAATGGATAAGAGAAGTGAAGAAGATTGTGAGAAATATGACTTAGGAGTTTCTGCCTTACATAACGTAATGAATAGTAGCATCATGCGAGACATGAAGTAGAGACATGAGTGGAGAGAAAATTGGAGATTGTAGTTTGGAGAATTTGACAATCAAAAGGAGGTGGGAATTTCTGAAAGAGAACAAATATTTAGAAGAAGCAGTAAAATAAAGTTTCTTGAGAGTGAGAGTTTAAGATTGAAGCAAAGCAAGACTTCTGGAAAGAGAGCGATTTTTTTAAGAAGAGTAAATAGAGAATACGCATGCACAGGATATGGCTCAAGAGCAGTCCGGGTTAGATTTAGAGAGGAAAGGGGACTAGGCCTTCAATGAACTTGGGTTAGTATATAAAAAGATAGACATGGAAATCAAGATAATAACAAATGCAAAATTAAGTAGAGGAGTTACTTTACGTCAATTGACTTTGATGTTCTCGAAAAAGAAGAACAGAAAGCAAGAGGATGGGAAATTCTTTAGAAGTCCAACACTATCCTGGGAGCACCTGAGGGACAAAGGGTTTTTAATCATTATCAAGGACCAAGATGAGGTGATAGAACATAAATCTTTGGTGAATGAGGCCTCTAGGTTTATATACATTCCTCCAGCATAATCTACCCTCTGGGATTTAAACTGGGGACAGCAATGATGGGATTGGAGTTGTACATGGAGGTGACCCATTGGTAAACTATGTGAGCACTGACTCTAAGATGCTTTTCACTGATCATACTAATATGAAAATAAAGATCAAGTTTTTGATTTTAAGCAAATTTGAACCCACTGCACACTAGGCGCTGTATCTGAGAGAAAAATGACACTGCTCTGTCCTCGCAGAACCTCCAAAAAGTGGAAAATTTAAGTTAAATAAGAGCAAATCATAGGCCATACAATGTCATCGTATTATGACAAATGCAAGCAAAATATTTTCTGAGAGCACAGAGTGCTTAAAACTTAAATCTGAGTTAGAACTCACCAGACAGAGAACAGGTGGCAGAACTCTGTTTTAGACAAAGACAGATAAACAAGGTAAAATGATATGATAGAACAGTGGTAGAAAATATATGAAAGTTAGAAATAAAGGGAACATAACTAGACTTGGGTAAGGAAACTGCAGTAAACAAGAAGTACGAAGGAAGAGTTTGGAACTGGAATTGGATTCATTCATTAAGTCCATTTCAGCAGGCTAGATATGTATGTACTCAGAGGGAAAAAAAAGACAAAATATAACACACAGGTGGTGAGGTCAGAACACTAATGTGGAGAATCCAGACCTATGAGCATGCTCATCTGGGAAAGCAGACACCAGCAAAAAGGAGGAAAAACATGGTACAGGTAGCAGAACTGGTTTACGAGATTAAGACCTAATTCCATAAACAAGACATAAGGCCAATTGGTACTTGGAAATAAGGTTCAAAGTAAATAGGACAAAGGTGGAATTTCTGAATTTTGAACTGTAACTTTTTAAAGATAATTATATTCTTACAGAAGAGTTGCCCCGTCTTCAACCAGCTTTTTCTTATTTTAACGTCTTATACAACCATAGATCAGTTATCAAAATGAAGAAATTCTCCATTGTATATATAATACCATTAAATAAAACATGGAGCTTAACTGGTTTTCACCAGTTATTCCACTAATACCATTTTGTTTGAACTATGATTATTATCTCAGCCAAACTTTAAGGTGGAATTTAAGATGCTGTACCTTTGAGAGGAAATATAAAAGTAGAAACTAAGAAAAAAATGACAGAAAAAGCTGAGAAGTTTTCATTTATTAGTTCTTCAAAGTTAATTTTGGTATGTACCCTCAGCACAGGGGAGAACAAAGATTTATATTAGTGGCAAATATTTACTGATTATCCACCATACACTTGATGATGTTTGGGACACTGAGAACATAATAGGTGATTTTTAACATAAAGTCAGTTTATAAAAGTTGGTGTCATGAACAGTATGAATAAAACTAATACATTTGGAAACAGTTGGATATTCCAACATATCCAGTTTTTCCAAGTATAAAATAAATGTGTGTTTTTTTAAGGCTGCATTTTCATAATACTGTGTTAAAATCAGACAAGTCGAACTTGATTTTTTTCTCACTTTCTAAATGAAGTTTTACATATTCTTTATTCCAGAACAAATTCCAAGGAATGGTCTTCGATTTTGTAACCAAACAAGTCTTTGACATCAGCATCATGATCCTCATCTGCCTGAACATGGTCACCATGATGGTGGAAACTGACGACCAGAGTCAAGAAATGACAAACATCCTGTACTGGATTAATCTGGTGTTTATCGTTCTGTTCACTGGAGAATGTGTGCTGAAACTAATCTCTCTTCGTTATTACTATTTCACCATTGGGTGGAATATTTTTGATTTTGTGGTGGTCATTCTATCCATCGTAGGTAAGGAGATGTACTTTTACTTGGTTAAGAAAGTTAGCAATGAAAATTTGTGTTTTAAAACTTTGAAAATGTTTTTCACCAATCCTTCTTGTTCATCCAGAAATTTCAAATGAAAGTCTAGCAGCCCATTCTTTAGCTTATCATTTCTGTAAGTGTATGCCGAGCATGAACTTATATGTGAAAAAATAATTTATATTTTTCGGCATTCATCTATCATCTCCTCTTATTTTAGAAGAGAATAACTGCAGCTTTGGCATCATATCATCCTGCTGTTGTATAGACAAGGATTGGTTTGAATAAACAATTCATACATGCAGACACATATAAATCACCAGAAGTAGTCATTAAATAAGTCCATAAATAAGATCTTCCTGATAATTAGAATAGTGCACATGTGTGTTTATATATAATCATGTGCATGTATCTTTAAGATAATTTTCTGTGGTCTGTAATATTCTTCAGAAGTAGACATTTATTCAGAAATTCAAAACAGATCCATTATCTTCAATACATATTATTTATGTGTAGAATATTAAATGAGGTGCTAGAAATAAATGTAAGAGGTTTAATACAAGTTTATTTCTTTTACAAAATAAGAACATACATGTGGAGAGAAAAACAGCATTGCATTATTTACACACTTTCTCTGGTAAAATAGAACTTTGAGGAAATGTCCTATTTCATTTAATTATCACAAAAGTGCTGTGTTGTAGGAATATAATGGGTAAAGGAGGCCACACACACCTGGCCTGGAGCTGCCCTACTTCTACTATTTACCAGATCTGTAACCGATGGCAGGTTACCTCATCTCTCCAATCCCTGGTTGTCTAAGAGATATTTCTATAAAATGTTGATTAAATGTGATTATGTAAGTAAATGTACTTAGTACTGTGCCTAGCACAAAGGTTTACTAAATGTTAAGTTACCAAAAAAAAAAAAAAGTAAAAATGAGAGATTATCACCATTTAGTGACACATAAAGTCATAAAATCAAGGGCCAGGATTTAGTCCCAAGTATGTCTCCAAAGCCTGGATTCTCCCCCATATGCCTTCTACCACCTCCCCAGTAAAATGGGTCACAACCATCTCAGAATAAGAATTCTCATATTCCGGATCCAAAATTACATGCTTTATCCATTAGTTCTTATGCAAATACCAGAACTACTATTTTATTTTTTTAAGATTTTATTTATTTATCTTTAGAGGGGAAGGGTTAGGGAGAGAAATATCAATGTATGGTTGCCTCTTGTGTGCCCCCTGCTGGGAACTGGCCTGCAACCCAGGCATATGCCCTGACTGGGAATTGAACCACGATCCTTCGCTTCGCAGACCTGCGCTCAATCCACTGAGCTACACCAGCCAGGGCTAGAGAACTATTATTTTAGAAGTATAAATCCATTTCTGTGCTTGACAGTCATATATTTTGTGACATCTTTAGACTGTCAGTGGTTGAGTAGTTCTTTTGTTAGATGTTTTTTCTTGAACTAGGAAAAATGGCTGTAATTACCTTCAGGTAGTAAAAAGATTTTAACATTAGAACGCCAAACCAGTTTTATTTTGCTAAACAGATATTGCAGTATACATATGTGTGTGTATAAATGTACACATATACCTAATTCTCATGCTCCTATTTGTAAAACTACCTAATGTTTATCTTAGCAATGTAAATTTTCATTTGCTGCTGGTAAATATAACACTATTTTTGTTGTTATCTCTTGGTTTTCCACAGGTATGTTTCTGGCTGAGTTGATAGAAAAATATTTCGTGTCCCCTACCCTGTTCCGAGTGATCCGTCTTGCCAGGATTGGCCGAATCCTACGGCTGATCAAAGGGGCAAAGGGCATCCGCACGCTGCTCTTTGCTCTGATGATGTCCCTTCCCGCGTTGTTTAACATCGGCCTCCTGCTCTTCCTGGTCATGTTCATCTACGCCATCTTTGGAATGTC